>APFE031024860.1:0-72295 GCA_000404065.3 Pinus taeda | reverse complement strand
CACAGGGAGGTGTGCAACGGTGTGAGATGCAGGGAGTTGTTGCAGTAGCACAGAGGTTAGAGAGGGAGCACTTGTCAGTGGCAGAGGGAGCTTCAACATAAGTGGGTGTCTCTAGCTCAACAGGGAGGTCAGATTGGGAGATCAAATACTTACTTCTCAGTAATTGAGTTGCAATGTAGCAGTGGGCAGCACGATGCAACATGATGAGAGGAGGTGCAGCGCTGGGAGAAAGGACTAGCAGCAACACGAATGCAGAGGGAGCTGTTGTACAGATGCAGCAGTGGCAGTGGCAGAACCATGGGCAACAATACAGGATGCAGCAGTGCAGAGGATGTTGGGCAGGAAGGCCTAGCATCAACACAGGTACCGATGCTGGATGATCAGAGTAATACTCAGTGAGGAGTATTGCTAGAGTACAGTCCTCACTAAGAGGGAGTGTTGATTTGGAGTAACATCAGATGTGCTCTAGCCACGAAATTTGGTGGAGAGGTTGGGGCACATGAGATCTCCAGTACCCAGAAAGGGTTTGGGCAGATTCTAAACAGATTAGGAGATATTAAAATAATGAATATTTTTAATGGAGTCCCTAAGTCTAAACTTACGGAAAATAAAATATTAATGTGTATTAATATGAATCTGTGTTAGAATGGTCCAAAAGACATGGATCTAGGTAGATTTAATTTTAGCTGTTGATTAGGGACTTAATCTCGTCCATTGATATGTCAACAGGAAAAGTATAAGAGGAGGTGATGAGCCCTAGAAATGGGTAATTATATGGACTCATTTTGCCTCTTATTTCGACTTAATCCACCATTCTCATTAGTTTGTTGCATGTTTTTGATTATATTTATGCTAATAGAGTGAATTGGGTTAGTCATTATGCCAAAAAATCTAATGTCTGCTTTATGCAGATTTTTGGTCAATTTTGAGACAAAATCAAAGGTTTAATGAGCATTTGGTAGCCAAATTCGAGGAAGAACAAGGGAGAGGATTTGTAGGAGGGTGTCCCCTTCATTTATGAACCCTTACCTCAAATTCTCCTTCAGACACTCGGAGCATAAGCAGTTACATGAATGCATCCAAGGGGCAGCTGAGCAAGTAAAGAATGACTGCTGTTTATCTGCAGTTTTGGGAAGCTGAGCCCCTTGATTTTAGGAGAGCTATTGGAGGCTCGAGTTGTATAAATAGCAGGGCTTAGGTGCTTAGTTTTTTTAGTTAGATGTTAGCCAGTTATTAGTAGATTTTCGCACTTTTGTGCAGCATTGTGTTCAGCTCATTTTCGAGCTCTTTTTGAGAACAGTTTATGTGATGTAACTGCTATTTTTGATAATGAAGATGAAACAGTTTTTGAGCCAGCACTGATCTCTTTCAGAGGGCTGAAGCTCTTGGGTTAGGGCCCAACCCAAGCTGCCCAACACCTCTTTTGTGTACTTATATGTTTTTGATTCCATTCATTAGTTAATTTCTATTGCATAGATTCATTTTACTTTGTTAGATTAGGTTGCTTTTGATGGTTAGAATAGTTGTTTTTGTTTCAGTTGCTCAAGTAGGTTGCTGCAGTGACAAAATAAGATTCAAAAAGGCCACAACAGGCTTTGATCTCCTTTCTTCCTTTTTGGGATTATGATTTGAGGTCAAGGCACTACTGTTGGCACCAAAAACACAGTTTTTGCTCTTCCATGCAACTGCTAGTGTGATACGTTGAGTAGGAAAGGTTGATATTGGTTCAGATTCATTTGCTTAGATCATTTCCTGTTCTGTTACCATAGTTCTCTCGCATGCTTTTCTGTTCATAAGGTACTGTTCAACATTTTCTGTTTGTAGGTCAGAAATTAGGTCAAGCTAGACAAAATTCTGTTTTTAGTTCTTTCTTTGGTCAAATTTGATAAGTAAATGTGCAGATTCCTTGCAAGACATCTCAACTCACCATCCCTCCATAAAACACACTTCTCCTAGATTTCCCAACTCATTCACAGTGTTTCGCCAATTTGCCCTAATTTCTGCGTTTTTTCCATAAAGCTGCTTTCTTGCCATTTGAACAAATCCAACCATCACATTCGTCCCCGATCTTCCTTGACAAGTTCTAGACACCTCAACACCTTCATCTAGCCTTCATTTCCCTTTTCCCATCATTTTTCCACCTTCAAAACTCTGAAAACTGCTTTCGGCTTCCTCCTGTAGATCCTCGTGTAGATCCCCTGCAGCCTCCTGTAGAATTTCCTATGAGTGATTTTTCGAAGTCTGATCGCAATGGAAATCTTTAGAAGGGTACTAGGGGCTTCTTAGGACCTCTCCACACCTTCTTCACCCTCTGCAAAAGCCAACTCCATCTTCCTTTGCCACCAAACCTCTGCACAGTTACAATCAGATAAATCACAAGCATAATAATTTCACATAAAAACGCTCAGCAGTACAAAAATATGATTTCTTATTTCTTTTTAGAAGTAGCCTGAATAAATGCAATTTACCTTTTCAGTAGTCAATGACACTCATTTTGTTAGTTTCCATCTCTTTTCTTGCAAAAGTAGGATTAGTAGGTAAACTAGGGTTTGCTAGGGTTTGCATTTCATTTCAGTTTTCCTTCTCTTTCTGCAAATAGAATAGCTCTTGTAGAGTTAGTTTTCTTTCATCACAGTTAAAGCTTCTTCTGAGAACTCATAGAAGTTGGCTTAAGCTCCTAGCAAACTTGCGCTAGCTGATCAAGTGACAGCCTGCAGTAAGAGCTAGTACTTGTGCATATAGCACCATCGCTTCCAAGTTTGTTACGAACTACCGAGTTGATAAAAGTAAAGAAGGAAGCACCAGGAGTTGCAGCACTGGAGCCCACCATTTTTTTTGGAGCTGTTGCCGGAGAAGCGTCGGAGTATTTTGTGATTACTACTCTTCTTCTATTTTCTACTGCAACATTCTGCTAAGTAGTTTATTTAAGCAAAAGTAAAGTAGTTGTTTCATTTCAATTCTGCAAAAGTAGATTAGGCATTTTCTGCTTTCATTTCAATTCTGTAATTTCATTTCAGCAAGAGTAGAGTGGCATTTCCTACTTTCATTTCAATTCTGCAATTTCATTTCAGCAAGCATAGATTAGGCATTTCCTGCTTTCATTTCAATTCTGCAATTTCCATTTCAGCAAACGTAGATTAGTCATTTCCTGCGTTCATTTCAATTTTGCAATTTCCATTCCAGCAAAGTAGATTAGTCATTTCCTTGATTTCATTTCAATTCTGCAATTTCATTTCAGCAAGTTCATTTCAATTAGTTGCAATTTGTTGTTCAATCCATTTCAATTTTGCAGGTACAAACAGAAAAAAAATCACCCAAAAAGAGATTTCCTTTCATGCCTCGTAGGAGTAGAGATAATTCAGAAAAATGTTTGCCCAACACCCCCACTGCTTCACACACCAACCTTCTCTCTTCTTCGGTGGCTGCAATCAAGAAACACCCTTAGGTAACAGCCAAACATATTTGAAGAACCTATAGGGGAAGAAGAACAAGAAACCCATTCCTCTGGAGCCAGTGGTTGAAAACAGAAATGTTGGGAGCAGTACCCTGTCTTCCAACTTATCTCTTAGAAGTGAATTTGAGAATTGGCTGGAAGATTTCAAGAGCGAGATGAGGCAGATTCTTGCCATGCATATCAAAAGAAAACAAGAGGAAGCAGAGAGGGCTTTGGCCATTTTTTGCCCTAGATGCACTAGGAGGCATCGTAGGAATGAATGCCCATTGAAATCTGTAGAGGTTTGTTCAATCTGTGAAGAAAATCATTCCACAGACAAGTGCCCATCCTTGCCCGAACTTAAAGCTATGTACCAAGGGGCTGAAGTAGTCACTAAACAGACCTATTACATAGACCAAAGGAGGCCGCATGGACCTAGACCTTACCAGCAGGGAATGCAAGGGACATCCCAGACCTATTACAACCCCAATCAAGCCACTTCCATGCCTTCTTGGGGGCCCCTTGCTCATCCTTCCTGGTCCACACCCCCTCCTTGGTCGTATTCGTCTCAATACCATACTCCAGTTGCTCATTCGTTTCACTCTTATGCTTAGCCACAACCTCAGTGGAATGCACCTCATCAGGGGTGGAGACCCCAGTACAACTCTCCTCTTGCTCTATTGCCTCCACCCCCTGCTCAACCGCAACCATTGCCTCCTGCTCCACCAAGGCAACCTCAAATGCCTGCTCAATTGAATCCGAACCCGAATAACAGACAGGCCCAGCAAGTATATAGTGGGGAACCACCATTTCCAAACCCGCACATTGGAGTAGCTCAACCCAATTACAAAGCTGAGGTACAACACTTCCAAACAACTCCTCTTGAGCTCAATGATATTCACCATAGCTCAGGAAGAGTATTGCAAAAAAGGGATTATATTGGTATCATTGAAGGACCACATCTAGCAGAAGAGGATGCAAAAGAGAAGATCAAAGAACCATGGGCGGCACTTAATGAAGAGAAGACATCAGAATCAGAGATCGAGAGAGCTCCCTCATGGTTACCATCAAATTCTCCATGTATTCAAGAAAAAAATCAGCAAAAAGAGGAAGATGTGAAGGTCATGATAGAAGAAGACATGAAGAATGATACAGATCAGCAAAAGGACCAAGGACATCACAGTATATTCAAATATGCTTCCAGACAGTCACTAAGTTGCAGCATCACCTTCTTCCTCAACTGTGCTTGATCCCTTCAAAGTCAAATCATTTGGTCTCTGAAATCCGGATACCTGTCAAAGCATGCATTTCAAGCCTCCACATCATTTTGTCTATCATCTCGATGTGCACATGGCTCCATTGGAAGTATTCTTATACTTGAAAATGATTTTGTTTTTCAAGTAGGGTAGGGTAGAGAAAAAAAGGAAAAAGAAAAAAATGAAATATAAGAGAAAAAATAAAAATCTAAGGTGAAAACCTCCCCGGAGGTGCCTCAGATTGGCTCATTGATTGAAAACCTCCATGAGACGGTCAATGGGTTGGAAAGAAGAGAAAAGAAAAAGAGAATAAGATCCCTGGGTGAAAACCTCTTGGAGGCGCCTAGGGCAGGTAGAGGGTGAAAACCTCTTGGAGGCGTCCCAACTGTCTCAAAAAAAAAAGATGAAAAGAAAAAAAATAGAAAAAATAGAAAAAACTAACTTCTTTTGAATGCATTACAGATTGCAGGGGGGTCACAGAAGAAAAAAGGACATGGCCAGGCTGCATACACCCTTGATAGCTCATTTCTCCATCGCCATTATCTTTTCCTAGGCCTTAGTCTCGCTTGTTCTGGAAATTTTGCATCCTACTGGAAACTCTGTGCATTCTACAGGAGGCTCCTATAGAAACCATAGAGAGCTCAAAATCAAGTTCAGAAAAGAATCCGAAGGCTAAAAATTTGTCCAGAAGGCCTGTGGACCTCCTTGCCACTATTCATCCCCCTAACTCTCCATTCCATCTTTCACCACTACATTTCCACTCACTTTTTCTTCCCTGCATAGAAAACACATAAATTTTGTTTCTTTTGTTTTTTTTTATAAAAAAAAATGATGAATAAAATAGCAACATTTTGCGCTTTTTTCTTACCTAATGCATTCCAGCTGCTTTTCCTTTCCTTCAGAACCTTCCTCAGCTGTCTCTTCAGTCCCTGCTCAAGCATCAGCCATAAATTTTAGAGGGAGAAGCAGCTATACGAAATCCTGCATGATTCCTGTAACAGTCGATCCCTTTAAAAAAAAACCAGCTCCAGAGGCAAGGTTAGTGCAACCAAGATGTGTACAACGTGCAAGGAGCGGTTCTTGATCAAAAATCGCTAGCATAAGGTAGTCAAGCCACCAGTTCAGAGGCCACGAGCACCAACATCAGTAGCAATAAAAAAATAAAGTGCCAAAGTCTGAGCATGCGGAGCACGGTAGCGACTAACAGGTAAGTGGCTAAACCTGTTCCTTTGTTGCATGAATATTATTTAGAAACTGCATGAACCATTGAGATGGTCGCGATTAAATGAAATCGGTGGCCAGCTAACTGGACACCCTCGTTCAGTTCAAACAAGCCTTGTCCAATTCAAACAACATTCAGAAGGTGCAGTCAGCACGTGTGGTCTGTCAACTCGGGAAGAAAAACTCAGAACCGGTAGTGGTGGCGGCGTATAACGAGAATGATGGAAGTGATTGCGGGCAGGCGACATGAAATACCATAATGGCACTGGAGTAGGGACCAACGGTCCGGATGGGGATAACATACCCTTCCTGCCACCTCACCTCGTCACCGTAGATCGCGCCATAAGCTTAAGTACTTTGCAGTAGAAGCCTCCACCACCTTTTGTTTTCATTTACATCGATGAGTTCTCGACTGCAACAACTTACCTACCACCTTCAGAACCTCTAAGCGGTCGCTCTCTGCCAGTTTTCAAAACCCTTCCGCTTATTGGGCTCTACAGGAGCATTATCGTACTCTATAGGAGCGGAAACACAGTCTACAGGAGCCTTTCTACAAGAAGGCCAGAGAGCAGCTCTACAGAAGGAAAATTCGAAATTTTTGCCAAATTCGAACTCGAAAGAAGGTAGGCTCGGAAAACCCACTCTGCATGTTATATATCCACAAAAGGTGATGGGATTTGGAGCGAAGTACTGAGTTAAAAAGAGGAACAAGAAGTCTGCTTGTGTTTTGAAATATATATCCAGTCTCTCCATTTTTACCCTCTGCATTGGAATTTTGTCTCTTTCTCCTCCAGGGTATTCCACTGTGTAAAGAAGGGATGCAACCATAGAAAATCAAGCTTGTGAAGAAGTGAATTTGCATTGGAAAGTTTATTTATTTTGTGAGAAAGGAAAAACACTGTCTTGCTCTCTGTGTTGTTTTTTAGAAAAATATTGATTTCCTCCAACAGCCCGAAAAGTAAAGGAAGGTTAAGAACAGAGTTTGAAGGGCAGGAAAATTAAAATTTGTTAAAAAGAAGAAACGCGAAAAACTCTCTTTGTTTCCAGAAAAAATGTCAGCTGTTCCTCTGTTTTCGGTTTTGAAAATTTGCTGTCCTCCTCCTCACTTGAGAATTTCCAGCTGTCACTAAACATCATCCCAGGGGGTTTTATGAGAAAGGAGCCTCTGAACTCCACCAAATTGCATGAACACCCAGAAGTGGTAGCTCTCTTTACTAGGGAAAATTGAATGCCTTTCTTTGAGAAATTTCATGGGTATGATGAGGAAATTACAGAGGAATTTTTAATGTCTTGAAGACCCCATTTAAAGACCCATGCTACAGTCAGTTTCAGGGGTCTAACCATAGAGCTTACACCAGAATTCATCAGCAGAATTACAGGTCTTCCACTAGGGCTCCCTTGGAGCAAAGAAGAAAAACCAGTAAGACAAGTTGCTAAAAAGACATTTTTCCAGCCTGATGAACACCCTGTAGAGGATAAGAATGGGATCAAAAGGACAAGTATACCTCATCCATGGGGTGAGGTTAGTGACCAGATCATGAAATATATCTCTTGTGAAGGAAGATACAGTATAGTCTATGGTTATCACTTTAGATTATTGCATGAATTAAGATATGGATGGACCTACCTGCATCTAGAAAACTCAGTGTTCCATATTTTCTCCTTCAATCTTTGATAGAGTGTGGCACCAAATTGAATGCAGGAGTTCCAGACCAACTGGCTCACCATGGGCTCATTAAATTGTTGCTTGAGGATGCCCTCCACACATACACAATCCTTATAGCTTGGGAAATTTTCAGGAACATGACTAAAGAGAATGATATAAAAACTCTCACTAATGACTTTAGTCCATCTGGAAGTGAAGAGGAGGAACAAAAAGGGGAAGCTGAGAAGGAAATACATGAAGAAGAACAGAACATTCAATTGGAAGAACAGGAACCCCACACAGAAAAAGAAGAAAAATAGAGAGGAGAAGAGAAACATGACACCACCAAAGATGAGCCTAAAGCAGAGAAGAAGACAGAGTCAAAAGCAGAAAAAGGGAGAACCATAGCAGAGAAAAAGAAGAGGACAAGAACTGAAAAGAAGAAGCCTAAGAGAGTTCAGAAAAAGGCTGCCATAGGAAAGGCAAAAACTAAACAAGTAGAGGAGAAAACAAAATCAGAGACAACAGACACAAAACCAGCAGAAACAGGGAAAATAGCAGATGAAGAAGAAGAAAAACAGCAGTGGGAAAAGTTGGATGCAAAAGCCGGATTCCATGATAGGGAAGAGGATCTCATATTTGAGCCATGGAATGTCAGGGAGGCCATCAAGGCCATGAAGGATGAAGAGTTAGACTAGTTGCTCAGAGGATGAGCAACCCATTCAGTGGGGAGTGATGATGAGCCCCAAAAATGGGTAATTATATGGATTCATTTTGCCTCTTATTTCGACTTAATCCACCATTTTCATTAGTTTATTGCATGTTTTTAATTATATTTATGCTAATAGAGTGAATTGGGTTAGGTCATTATGCCAAAAAGTCTAATGTGTGCTTTATGCAGATTTTTGGTCAATTTTGAGACAAAATCAAAGGTTTAATGAGCATTTGGAAGCCAAATTCGAGGAAGAACAAGGGAGAGGATTTGTAGGAGGGTGTCCCCTTCATTTATGAACCCTTACCTCGAATTCTCCATCAGAAACTCGGAGCATAAGCAGCCACATTAGTGCATCCAAGGGGCAGCTGAACAAGTAAAGAAGGACTGCTGTTTATATGCAGTTTTGGGAAGTTGAGCCCCTTGATTTTAGGAGAGCTGTTGGAGGCTCGAGTTGTATAAATAGCAGGGCTTAGGTGCCCAGTTTTTTTAGTTAGATGTTAGCCAGTTATTAGTAGATTTTTGCACTTTTGTGCAGCATTGTGCTCAACTCATTTTCGAGCTCTTTTTGAGAACAATTTATGTGATGTAACTACTATTTTTGATAATGAAGATGAAACAGTTTTTGAGCCAGCGCTGATCTCTTTCAGAGGGCTGAAACAGTTTTTGAGCCAGCGTTGATCTCTTTCAAAGGGCTGAAGCTCTTGGGTTAGGGCCCAACCCAAACTGCCCAGCACCTCCTTTGTGTACTTATATGTTTTCGCTTCCATTCATGAGTTAATTTATGTTGCATAGATTCATTTTACTTTGTTAGATTAGGTTGCTTTTGATGGTTAGAATAGTTGTTTTTGTTTCAGTTGCTCAAGTAGGTTGCTGCAGTGACAAAATAAGATTGAAAAGCCCATAACAAGACCTGATCTCCTTTCTCTCTTCTTGGGACTATGATTTGAGGTTAAGGCACTATTGCTGCCACCAAAAACACAGTTTTTGCTCTTCCATGCAACTGCTAGTGTGATACGTTGAGTAGGAAAGGTTGATATTGGTTCAGATTCATTTGCTTAGATCATTTCCTGTTCTGTTACCATAGTTCTCTTGCATGCTTTTCTGTTCATAAGGTACTGTTCAGCGTTTTCTATTTGTAGGTCAGAAATTAGGTCAAGCTAGACAAAATTCTGTTTTTAGTTCTTTCTTTGGTCAGATTTGATAAGTAAATGTGCAGATCCCTTGCAGGACATCTCAGCTCACCATCCCTCAATAAAACAGCCAGCACCAACTCACTTCTCCTAGATTTCCCAACTCATTCACAGCGTTTCGCCAATCTGCCCTAATTTCTGCATTTTTTCCATAAAGCTGCCTTCTTGCCATTTGAACAAATCCAACCATCATAATCGTCCATGATCTTCCTTGACAAGTTCTAGACACCTCAACACCTTCATCTAGCCTTCATTTCCCTTTTCCCATCATTTTTCCACCTTCAAAACTCCAAAAACAACTTTCGGCCTCCTCCTGTAGATCCTTCTGTAGAACCTCCTGTAGATCCCCTGCAGCCTCCTGTAGAATTTCCTGTGAGTGATTTTTCGAAGTCTGATCGCAATGGAAATCTTCAAAAGGGTACTAGGGGCTTCTTAGGACCTCTCCACACCTTCCTCACCCTCTGCAAAAGCCAACTTCATCTTCCTTTGCCACCAAACCTCTGCACAGTCACAACTAGATAAATCACAAGCATAATAATTTCACGTAAAAACGCTCAAAAGTACAAAAAGATGATTTCTTCTCATTTCTTTTCAGAAGTAGCCTGAATAAATGCAATTTACCTTTTCAGTAGTCAATGGCACTCATTTCGTTAGTTTCCATCTCTTTTCTTGCAAAAGTAGGATTTGTAGGTTTGCTAGGGTTTGCGTTTCATTTCAGTTTTCCTTCTCTTTCTACAAATAGAATAGCCCTTGTAGAGTTAGTTTTCTTTTATCACAGTTAAAGCTTCTTCTGAGAACTCATAGAAGTTGGCTTAAGCTCCTAGTGAACTTGCGCCAGATGATCAAGTGACAGCCTGCAGTAAGAGCTAGTACTTGTGCATACAACACCGTCGCTTCCAAGTTTGTTATGAACTACCGGGTTGATAAAAGTAAAGAAGGAAGCCCCAGGAGTTGCAACATTATTGCTGCAATACTGGAGCCCACCAGGAGGCTTCAGGGTCACTTGGAGAATACACCAGAGTGATCAGTCATTCTATTCTCTAGAGCGGGGTTTGCTAAGAGAGATAGAATTAGTGATCGAGAGATGCAGCTGAGGGGCATTTGAGTACAAAGAGACAGAGAGGCAGAGATAGTGCAAGGGGAGCAGCGCAGTAGCAAAGGAGAGTGATGCAGAGCTAGCCAGGGCTCACGCAGGGCCGTGCAGAGGCAGCTGAGCGCTGCGCAGAGCCTTAGAGAGGCTAGCGTTGCTGACGCAGAGGGCCAGAGGGCTGACGCAGGGCCTCCCAGGGCTGATGCAGACCCATCTGGGGTGATCCAGGGCCAGCGTGAGGCAGAGAGGGGCTGATGTAGTCCAGAGAGAGGCTGACGCTGGGGTTTCTGGGGCAGATTGGTGTTGAGTAGTTGCAGGAAGGATTATCTGGGGTTTCAGCCAGGAGATTTGTCAGAAATTGAGAGGTTTTACTGCCAAGGAAATTCTGTGTTGGGTAGGCCAGTTTCGGCACCCAGATTGTATTCTGATATTGCTTAATAAGAAAACCCTCAGATAGCTGCACCGGTTTTCCCACATTGGGTTTTCCGGGGACATTAGTCCAAAAATAATGGTGTCATATGGTGTGTTTGTTTCTGTTTCTTTTAGTTATTGATCTATAATATGTTGAGTATGCACTAGTGTTTATTTTCAGTATTTACATTGTAAATAACTTGTTAAGGAAAATAACAAGTAGGTAGGAATAAATCAGATAAAGTGCATGGAAGGTTTCTAACTAAGTAAACTTATAAACTTCAACATTTGCCCATCTTTTGTTGAAGGCAATGCAGGATTTGTCTAGGAATATTGAAGGAATGTGCCAGCAGAATGGCAACGACAACAAGGGTAAGGGAGTCCAAGTGTGTTTCCAATTTGGAGAAGGATCTATTACTTTGCAGCACCATGTATCCCTTAATCCCAACATGCCACTTACTCCAAACACACCTCCTAGGTCTACCATTCCCACATTTCTAACATCTGGAGCTGGTGGGCAACCAGAGCATGAGGATGCGCCTTATGGGGACTATTTCTTGGAGTATGAGTCATATGGACCTGATTTTGGGAAGGCCATTACTTTCAAGGATTTCTGCCAGTTGAAGGGAAAAAATAGGCCCAAGGGGAAAAGTGGAGGAGGCTACATGCAGGGGACAGACTTGCAGCGCACTGTGGGGAGGCTATTTCTCCCAATTCTTGATGGCTCTTCCAAGAGCTCGGCCAAGGTGTGGGTCGAAAAGTTGGACGTCTATTTCCAGGTGAATGAGATGATGGAGGGGGAAGCCCACGACTGGTGGTTCCATGCTCTGACCATGTTGGGGCATGCAGGAGTGACCGCTTATGATGATTTCACCAGGAGAGTGCTGGAGCAGTTTGAGAGGAAATATCACGAGTACTTTGGGGAGATGACAAGGTTCAAGCATATCGAAGGGTCTACATGTTTGTGGAGGGGCTAGTAGAGCCATTACGTGGGTTGGTGAGGTCCAATAGGCCCACTACATTACAGGACATAGTAGGGAGAGCACGAGACTTATAGGATGCCCTACCTAGGGCTCGAGCACCACTACCCCTAGACAGGGTTTCCAACAAAGGGGAAAAGACACAAGGGCTCCACCACCGACGGTCAATCAGGGGCGTGGGCAGCTGGACGAGGAGACTTGGAGAGACCTACGGAGGAGGAAATTTTGTTTCACCTGTCAGGAGCCGTGGGCATAAGGCCACAGATGTGCAGCGGGCAAGGCCTATTATATCGAGGTCTTCTTTGACAACGATGTAGAGGATGAGACATATTTTGAGATGGGTGGAGATGACAACGCAACACCTCAGGAGGGAGGGACACCACCACCACCACCATTGAGAGGGGGAGTTTCCTTTGCACCTTCCGGAGGGGTCCTTGCATCACTGCTCGAGGTACCCAAGTTTTTGACCCTGAGGATCATAGGCATTGCTCAGGGGCAGCGTGTATCAGTTCTGGTGGACAGTGGGGCTACCCACAATTTCATTGATGCCCAATTGGTTCAGAGGAGGGGCATCACAACTGAGGAGTTTGAGGGGTTCTTGTGCTTGGGGACATGACCATGTAGTGCACACGGTACGTGCCAGCCTTGACAGTGACCATGGGGAACTACTCCATGATAGATCACTTCTTTGTAGTAGACATACTGGACACCAACGTGGTGTTGGGAGTACAGTGGTTCTATTCGCTTGGTAGAGTCACGATCGATTGGAGAAAGTTGGAGATGGAGTTTGTAGGGCCGGATGGCAAGCTAGTGTTGCTACGGGGAATACACTCCTAGCCACCGCAGATTGTTTCGGCCCACAAGATGGAGGTTGATTTGAGACATTGGGACATTGAGTGGGCTGTGGAGTTGAGGATTTCAGAGGATGGGGGCAAGCCCAAGCCACCACATCCAAAGATACATGCTATTTTGGATAGATACCCAATAGTGTTTGGAGACATACCATCGGGTCAACCACCTGATCGGGGGTTTGAGCATACTATTGAGTTGGAGCTGGTAGTACAGGCCATGATCAACACTCCTTACTAACATCCCAAGGCATATCAGGATGAGATAGAGAGAGCTTTCCACAAGCTGTTGGCACTTGGTCACATCAGGCCCAGTTCCAACCCTTTTGCTTCATCTGTTGTACTGGAGAAGAAGAAGGATGGGTTCTTGCACATGTGCATAGGTTATGAGGCCCTCAACAAAGAGACACTAATGAACTGCTACCCCATCCCACGTATAGATGAGCTGATGGATGAGCTGGGGGGGGGCTAAGTTCTTTTCGAAGATTGATTTGCGGTCGAGGTACCATCAGATCCAGGTGAGGGACTAGGATGTCTCAAAGACAACATTATGGTGCCATTATGGGCACTTCGAGTTCTTGGTTATGCCGTTTGGGCTGACCAATGCGCGAGCTACCTTCTAGTCATGCATGAACCACGTATTTCGTGGGTAGTTGAGGAGCACTTGCAACATATTGAGACAGTGCTGCGCATTCTGGAGGAGCGACAATTTTATGCTAAACTGTCTAAGTGCGAGTTTGGGTTGACTGAGATGCTCTATTTAGGTCATATCATTGGGGTGGACGGTGTGAGAGTACATGAGGAGAAGATTCGAGCTATCTAGGATTGGCCAGAGCCTCGAAATGTGACAAAGTTGAGGGAATTCATGGGCATTCGCACTTATTACAAGAAGTTTGTGAAGGGCTTATCCCAACATTTGAGTGGACCACTACAGCGCAGGAGGCTTTTGAGCGCCTCAAACAGGTCATGAGTAGCTGTCTGGTATTGGCACTCCCTGACTTCACCCAGTCCTTTGTGCTGGAGTGCGATGCATTGGGAATAGGTGTGGGGGCCATGTTGATGCAAGGAGGGCACCCCATAGCTTTCGAGATTCGGAAGCTACTACCCCATGAGCTACTGTACTCGATATATGACGAGGAGATGTTGGCCATCATGCATGCGCTAGCTAAGTTCAGACAGTATTTGGTGGGGAACATGTTCAAAGTCAAGATAGACCACAACAACCTCAGGTTCTTCTTGGAACAAAAACCATTGCAAGAAAGGCAACAAAAGTGGGTGAGCAAGCTTTAAGCATATGACTTTGACATTGAGTATGTCAAGGGAAAACACAACATTGTGGCTGATGCGTTGTCCAGGAGGTCATCCACTCTCTCTTTGATGAGTATTGCTCCGGATTGGAGGGTGTAGCTACTAATGCAGTACTCCAAGGATCGGTTCGCGTGTGAGGTCCTTGATGGGATGGTGGCAGATGACCGGTACAGGGTGATGAATGAGGTGATCTACTTTCGAGACCGGATTTATTTGGTACCCAGCTCTCAACTGAGGGAGAAGATTCTACATGCTGCCCATGACTCACCACTAGTAGGGCACCAGGGGTTCACGAAGACATATAGGACCATTAGAGAGTGTTTTGCATGGAGGGGCCTCAAGGATGATATTCTGAGGCATATCAGGGAGTGTGACACATACTAGCGGAACAAGGGTGAGCAGTGACACCCTGTAGGCCTATTGCAGACGCTTCCCATCCTCGAGGGTAAATGGGACAGCATATCGATGGACTTCATTATTGGGTTGGCCACAGTACAGGGCAAGGACTACATTTACATGGTGGTGGATTGCCTGATGAAGTTTTCTTATTTCTTCGCCATCTTAGCGCGGTACTTGGTCTCACAGGTGGCCAAATTGTTTTTCAGGGAGGTGTTTTGGCTACATGGTCTCCCAAAGGCCATTGTCAGTGACCGGGACAATCGGTTCATGGGTGGATTTTGGTAGGAGCTATTTCGGTTAGTGGGCAATGAGCTCACTCCGAGTACTAGCTATCACCCTCAGATGGGCAGATGGAGATAGTTAACAAGTGGCTGGAGTGATACTTGCGTAACTATGTGATAGGTCAACAACGAGCATGGATACGGTGGCTGCACTTGGGTGAATACTGCTACAATACTACATACCACATGTCCATAGGTATGTCTCCATTCCGAGCTTTGTATGGTTATGATGCATTGTCTTTTGCTGATGTTATGTTTGGAGACATGAGGGCCCCAAGGGCTAAGGATTGGATACAAGAGAGCCAAGACATTTTGAGGGCTCTTAAAGACAACATGCGGATGGCCCAAAACCAATAGAAGCTTTATGCAGATGGGCAAAGTTGAGAGGCAGTTCGAAGTAGGGGACTTGGACTTCTTGAGGCTTCAACTATATCAGTTGTCTTCGCTCAAACAAAAGGGGGATGAGAAGCTCAAGCCCCGCTTCTATGGACCGTATCGTGTCACTCGAAGGGTTAGGGAGGTAGCATATGAGCTGGAGCTGCCCCCGGGGAGTCAGGTGCACAACATCTTTCATGTATCTTACTTGGAAAAGGCGCTAGGATAGTAGGTTACAACAACTACAGAACTACCTCCTATGGATGATGAGGGGCATTTAGTGCTGGATCTAGAGACCATTTTGGATACCCAGGTGAGGCACTTGAGAAAGCGGGTCATCAAGGAGTGTTTGATCAGATGGAGGAATCTGCCAGATGAGGATTCTACCTGGGAGGGGGATGAAACAAAAACTTATTGCTCATTGGTGTTTACTAATTGAAGATACATTAATGTGTAAATTCTGTGTAAGTAAGTATTTATTTATATTCATAAAAATCTGAGTGTGTATAATACCCTCATGGCGGTTTGCCTATATAGGCAGTGATTGGCCATGAGGAATGAATAGTCACGTTCTTTGACTATTTTACCTCTTCACAATAATGTTTTTATAATTATGTAATTATTTATTTAATTAATTATTATTGATATAATTAATATTGTTATGAATATTCTTATTTGTTGATTTTGGTAGCATCGGATGTGCTCTAGCCATGAAATTTGGGTAGAGAGGCTAAGGAACATGAGAATATCCAAGACCCAAAAATCGTTTGGAGAAATTCCACCATGGATGAGGAGTTATTAAAATAATTAATATTTTTAATGGGTTCCTAAGTCTAAACTTAGGAAAATAGAAATATTAATGTGTATTAATATAATATGCGTGAGAAAGTTCTAAGTGACGAGGAACAAGCTAGTTCTAATCTTAGCCGTTGATTAGGGACTTAATCTCGACTGTTGATTCGTCAACAAGAAAAGTATAAGAGGAGGCTTGAGGGTCAGTTGGAGACACACCAAGAGAGATCAGTCAGTTCGATTTTCTGGGGCGAGGTTTGCTGAGGAAATCGAGCGAGTGATCAATAGTAGTGAGGGGCAGTTCAGCAAGGTATTTTCATCTGAAGCTAAAGAATACATAACAGAGAGGCAGTGCAGTGCCCGGAGAGATAGCGCAGGCCCTAGAAGAGATGACACAGAGGTCGAAGCGCTACGTAGAGGACGCAGAAGGCTGACGCAGGTGATGCAGAAGTCGTAGAGGCTGACACTAGGCCTCAGAGGCAGCATTGGGGAGATTCTGTGGGGTAGACTGGGAGCAGATCAGTAGATTCTGAGCTGGGAAAGGGTGACGCAGTTCCAGACCAGTGCTTGGAGTAGCTATCGCTGTCCAGAATAAGGAACAACCGAAGTCGCTGTGGGGTTTGATCATCTGGTTGCTGATTTGCCGGAATATTTGTCTCCGGATAGAGGTACTACTGCCAAGGATATTCTCTGTTGGGTGAGCCATTAAAGGCACCCTAGTTGTCTTCACAAATTTGCTTAATAATACAAACCCTCTATATGCTGCACCGATTTTCCTGAATTGGGTTTTTCTAGGGACAATTATCCAAAAAAACGGTGTCCCTTGTGTTATTGTCTCAGTTTATTTCAGTGCATGATCTGTATATTTGTGAAGGCTGCAATAGTGTTTACTTCAATGTTTATGCAATTAAATAACTTGTTAATATAAAGAACAAGTAGGAGATTGTAAACCAGTAATTGCAGTAGGGGTTTCTGATGTGTTAGATTCAGGGATTTTCACATTATTCATAAAATTGCCACACCCTTTAGAGATGCTTTATTCTCAAAGCGTAACCAGAAGGGGTTTTTCTAATTGAACATGTTGCTATGGAGCGACATCTTTGCGTGGTTGGCAAAATCTTTATGAGTATTTGTATCTTCCTTGAAGCTAGGAGTGTTAACACCATTTAATTTATAATGTCGTCCTTGCCAGTTAAACTCCATGAATTGTTCTTCAAGGTTTGTAACTTTGTCGTATATCTCCTTAGTTGTATTAACCATTCTGCACCTAGAATTACATCCATTTCTTTGAGTGGTAGGGAAAATAGATCTGTTTGTAGCTCCAGTTCTTGTATTTTGATTGAAGCTTTATGACATTCTCCTATTTCCTTGAATTTTTTCCCAGTTGTTTAGCAATATCGATGTTTATACAGTTGTCAGTACTACTAGCATCTATAAGTATATTGACATTTCTGCCTCTTATGAGTCCCTTGAGCTTTAGGGCTTTAGGACATAATCTCCTTCTCATGTTTGTTGATGGAGTAATAAGCTTAATGTTCCTTCTTGGAGATTGGTTCCTCTTCCTTCGAAGATGTGGTGAAACGTATTCAATAGTTGCTTGTTGTTCTTGATCTCTAGGAGAGTTACTATTTTCATCAAGGTTTTTCTGGTCACATGAGATTGCAACAAATGGCGGTTCCTCAGAATTTGAATCTTCACTGTGTGACAACAATTCCTTCACCACGTTCTTGTACTTCAATTTGCTTCCCATCTACTATTTTATAGTAGCGCACAGATGCGTTTTCACATTTATGTCATGGCATCCAATTTTCTCCACATTTGCGACAATAATTTTTCTTTTAATCTTTTTTTTTTTTTTTTTTAATTTTTAATTTTTTTTTATTTTCTGGCTCATTACTTGAAGCGTCTAATTCCTTATCGACTTCATAAGTATATAATTTCTTGTTAAGGCATTTGTGTTTTGATGTACATTTGTCTCCACAATACCTACATTTGTTAGTTTTTTTTTTTTTCCCGGAGTGTTTTTGTTTATTGCCATCTTCCTTGAATGATGACATTCTGAGTTTATGTGTTCTCTCAATAATTATTGCTGCATGTCTAGTTTCTTCAATGGTTTTGGGTTTATATAGTTTTAATTCTTCTTGAATATACTCTTTAAGGCCACATCTATATATTTTTAGCAACTCTTCGTTGGAAAACCCTCTTTGCCTTATAGCTAATACTTTCCATTTGTGGGTGTATTCACTTAAAGTTCCTTTTTGTTTAAGGTGAACAAATCTTTCATAAACATCATCTTCTTCTTCGTCATGGAACCTTTTGAGCAGAGCTTTCACAAATTTTTTCCAGTTGAATGCATGAGCTTCACATCTGTTGGACCACCACGGGAACCAATCTAATGCTTCAATTTCCAGGTTGTTGGATGTGGTCATGACCTTCTCCTGTTCACCTATTGGCGGGTTTGCTTCGAAGATGGCGTCCATTTTATTTACCCACACAATGGCACCTTTATGGTCTTTACCATCGTACTTGGGTAATTCCCTTTTAATTCTGTGGAAGTTTCTTTCGGGAAATTTTGTATAGTATTGACTTCCTTGGAACTGTATATGCGATATTCGTGCGACTTCGTGCATTGACGGGAACTCATAACTTGGAAAAACTTCACCTTCTGGCATCTTGGGGCTTTGTGGTGACCCTTGTGTGCTTAAGGGATTACAGGGTGGATTGACTCCTCCCATAAGCTGGCTCATCATGCTCTTCAATTCTTTGATATCATTTGCTATTTTGTCTTGACCACTAATTAACCTCTCTTGGTCTTTTCCTAGTTCATCTTGCTTCCTTTCGACGTTGTCAAGGCATTGGCACATTTTGTCGATTTCTTCCTAAATTCTCTTTGAATTCGTATCATCATTGCTACTTCCCATTTTGTTCCTCTTTTTCTTTGTGGACCCAATTTTAATTTTTTATTTATTTAAATAAAATAATAATAATATTATTATTGTTATTATTATTATTTTTTAATTAATAATAATAATATTATTATTATTATTCTTTTATAAATTAAATAATTAAATTATATTAATTTAGTTATAAAATTGATTTATTAGGAACTATATAACTGATTATTTGCAACTATATAGTGTTTGACTTATATAATCTACTGAAACGTAGAATTGAGCCACGCCTGTTGACCGAACATCACAATCTTTGACGGCGTAATGCAGAGAATATACACAGAGGTATCGTCGACTGA
The DNA here is from genome assembly GCA_000404065.3 of Pinus taeda. Classification (NCBI taxonomy): domain Eukaryota; kingdom Viridiplantae; phylum Streptophyta; class Pinopsida; order Pinales; family Pinaceae; genus Pinus; species Pinus taeda. Next base: position 53,101 of record APFE031024860.1, on the reverse strand, counting down.
CAAGCGGAATGTGGAGCGGATTGGTTAGCGAGGGACAAATGGTGATAGGAAATGTCGAGGCAACGGTGAAATCATTGGGCAACGTTTGACCACGTGATAAACAACTGGCAAATTCGACAACGTACAATGTTGGGAGGTGTTGGTAACCGTGCAGAGTGAGTCGAGTGTCGACGAGTTTATGTGGTGGGACATGTTGAGGGGAGGGGCCACCACGACGAATAGAATACCGTGTACGGGCAATGTTGGGACAACGGACAGGGGTTGTCGGGAGGTGTCGGAGGTCACAGCGGGAGTGGAGTACGATGCAACTGGTGGTCACAACGGAATGCGACAGAGGGCAGACAATGTTGGGGGTGAGCACGCGCAACATGGGTAGGGTGTTGACAAGCACAACAATGTACAAGGAACAACGCTGGGAAAACACAATGATGGTGGACAGGGGGTCGAGAGGGACACGATGGTAGGGTTGATATTACGAGGGAAGTGTGGGATGGATGGGTGAAGCCGACACAGGCGGGAGGATTAGATGCTCTAATACCACTGAAACAAAAACTTCTTGCTCACTGGTGTTTACTAATTAAAGATACATTATGTGTAAGTAAGTATTTATTTATACACTTGTGTTTACTAGTTAAAGATACATTATGTGTAAATTATATGTAAGTAAGTATTTATTTATATTCATAAAAATCTGAGTGTGTACAATACTCTCGTGGCGGTTTACCTATATAGGCAGTGACTAGCCATGAGGAATGAATAGTCATGTCCTTTGACTATTTTACCTCTTCACAATAATGTTTTTATAGTTATGTAATTATTTATTTAATTAATAATTATTAAAATATTATTCTTATAATTAATATTGTTATGAATATTTTATTCATAACAGGGGAGCAAATACTTCAGTATCCTTCGTTGCAGTTGCTTGAGGAGAAGCAATGTTTTGGCGGGGAGGACTGTGATATTCCCACTTAGCATTTTGCTAAGTGAAATATCAATTTTGATCATTTTTGCTATATTGCACGGTTGCACTTAGGAAATGTGGGTTTAGAGGTCCCACACATGATTTTTTGCTTAGAGCACATGCAAACATTAGAGCTAGAGGAAATATTGCGGCCTTAGTGGAGCGTGTGGGCCACCTCATGAGAATTTCAGCCCACATGAGGAGTACGCTCTCATTGGAGTAGATTTGGTGTGGGAAGTTCGAGCTAGGCCCACATGGGCATTTTGGAGGCATCTTGACAAAAGGAGGAAGAGACACTCAATTACTCATTCATTCATCATTTGGAAAACTATCTTTTGACAAGAACAGCTCGCTGAAGCCAAGTCTGCAAGTGCTGTTCAACACACGAGTGTCTCCGAGCGAAGATCTCAACTCTTTTGCTTCGGTGGACTTTGAGTGCCATCCCAAGGAGGGAATTCTACCTTTGTCATTTCGTACCAATAGCAGGAGGTCCGATTTCAGGGAGAGATTCAGCTACAACAGCACAGGGATTGCGCAGTTCATCATGGAGGCACTCCGGGAGGTTGAGGAGTGTGGTGTGGTTGGGGCTGAAACTTGGAGAGAAGGTCGGGGAAGTATTTTGGTGAGGATTGCAGCTATTTTGGAGGCCATTTGCAGCAGGATTTATAGGTGGGTCGAATCACCCAGCAGTTGGGCCATTGAGGGAAATAGGGCTGAATTTCCAAAGTCAATCATTGGCCAAATTCTTCGTGGGTTATTCTGGGTATTTGGTGGAGAGGCCAGGACTAATTTTCCAGAATTTTCTAAGCACTAGAGAGGGCCCTAGCAGCAGTTACATTCAGCCAACAACCTATTTCTGGGCATTTCAGCGCAGAGTTAGAGCAGCATAGAAGCATATAACATAAGGGTGACTTATTTACCATTTGGGACTTTGCTAGCATGCCTTGAGCAGGCCCAGGTGCATTCCTTCCAGCACCATATTGTACACCCTTAATTTATCAATAAAAGACCTCAGCAACATAGTTTTTGGTGCAGTTCATGGTTTGATTGTGTGTTCATTGTTTTATGGTGTTTTTGTCTATGTTTGCTTTGTATATTTACTGTGAATTTTCCCTAGGAATATTACAAATTTACTAACTCCATGAACTCATCCATGGTAAAAGGAAGACTGATCATGGTCTTTCTCTGTTTAAGGCACACGTACAGAGAAAACCTTCTGTCATTACACTTTTGAACAATTAAAGGGAGCTGCATGGCACTCAAACTCTCTAAATTTGAGAAGATAATATTATTTCTTTTGGCAAGTTGTGGCATTCATTGGGGTCATTGAAATTTTGTTTGGGAGTTCATGTCAACTTGCTTGATCTTTTCTCTTATCATCTGGCATTAGAGCCTCACAATTAGAGGCCACATTTGCATTTTTTTTTGAGACCATCTTTTGCTATGGAGCAACACATTTTCAACTTCCTTCCCTCCTTGTATAATGGCATGTGCTACAATCGATGTCAAATCCTTCGTGGGTTATTCTGGGTATTCGGTGGAGAGACCGGGATTAATTTCCCAGAATTTTCTGAGCACTAGAGAGGGCCCTAGCAGCAGTTCCATTCAGCCAACAATCTATTTCTGGGCATCTTCAGCACAGAGCTAGAGCAGCGCAGAAGCAGATAACATAAGGGTGACTTGTTTATCATTTGGGGCTTTGCTAGCTTGCCTTGAGCAAGACCAGGTGCATTCCTTCCAGCACCATATTGTACACCCTTAATTTATCAATAAAAGAGCTCAACAATGCAGTTTTTGGTGCAGTTCATGGTCTGATTTGTATATTCATTGTTTTATGGTGTTTTTGTGTATGTTTGCTTTGTATATTTACTGTGAATTTTCCCTAGGAATATTACAAATTTACTAACAACATGAATTCATCCATGGCAAAAGGAAGACTGATCATGGTCTTTCTCTGGTTAAGGCACACACACAGAGGAAACCTTCTGTCGCTACACTTTTGAACAATTAAAGGAAGCTGCATGGCACTCAAACAAAGTTATACTTTCTACTGAAGGGATCTCTCCTCCCATGTTCAACTCTCTAAATTTGATAAGATAATATTATTTCTTTCAGCAAGTTGTGGCATTCATTGGTGTCATTGAAATTTTGTTTGGGAGTTCATGTCAACTTGCTTGATCTTTGCTCTTATCATTTGGCATCAGAGCCTCACAATTAGAGGCCACATCTGCAATTTTTCCTGAGACCATCGTTTGCTATGGAGCAACACATTTTCAACTTCCTTCCCTCCTTGTATAATGGCATGTGCTACAAGCGACGTTATGAGGATTTGTAGCACTCTAGCGACTCCCATAGTCCTTTGTTTGATTAAATCTATAGTCAAACACAATTTTGCAACAACATATTTACTATATTTGGTGCCCTACACTCCAGGGTAAAGGAACTGAATTGAAAAATTTCTTGGCAAGATCTTGTTTGGAATTGCAATTTGAAAAAGAATCTTGATTTTTAATCAATTGTCTTGGGTTAGAGAGGATTCTTAACAATTGTGGGATGTGTAAAGAATATTAGGATGTTCGAAGTGATATCGCTTTTATTTAATTAGGCCTGAAAAGAGATGGATACTGGTAAAAGTTACATTATATGATAATTCATTTTGATTAAAGTATTTTCAATACTGTGAAGTTCAAAATCATAGTTTCAATTTAATCTGACCTGAAAATAAATAGACAATGGTGAAAATTAGGTGGGATGGAAATTCATTTTGATGTTATCGTCCATATCTATTTTGAGCATTTCCAAATTTGTAAGAGAATCTGGTTTCCATTCTGACCTGTGATGTTTGGTGTTCATTGAGTCTGATCCAGTATGTTTGCATGGGGTGTTTTGTAATATTATTCAAACTTTCCTGTTCAAAACATTCCATGGCTTTGGCTATTTCATTACATTAATGGATAAACAATATTTTACAGGGACATCCTATTATCCTATTTTAAATGTGAGGATGACAAACTAGTTCTGGGATCCTTGGGAATGCTGATTGCCCTGGTACAAAACAGAGGTGGGAAGTTTGTTTCTTTTGTTTATGCTATTTTTGCAACAGATAGTTACACATTGTTTGTTTTTGGCTACTACTAAGTATTCCTTCTATTCTTCTCTGCAGAACTGGATGATTCTTTACTAGATGCATTAGGAATTCTACCCCAAAGGAAGCAACATAAACAACTTTTACTGGTATGAAGATTGTGATACTTATTCAGTGAACATTTTCCTTTATTGAACCATTTCATTTTTATTACAATCATTAATCTCAGAAATTTTATTGCAATTGTAGCTCTTTTCAGTTAGGTTTGTTGAATTGATTCTTGAGCTTAATCCCTAGATTGCCTACTTAACAAATGTTCATAAAAGCGAGTTAGCTATAGTGTTTAAATAAGTCACATCGTTGGTGATTAAATTTGGTGAGCAATATTATCTTCATATAAAGGGCAATTTGGAAAGCTTGAAAAAAATCTCCAAAATCTCAGCAAGTGGAGATTAACTCCGCTTTTGAATGTTTGCCAGTCCACTTGATATACGATCTTTTGATAAGTGACCAAAGGAATTTGGCAAATTAAAACTCAATTATGAGAAAATCTCTCACAGCTCTAGCTGCTAGCATCTGGATGTGAAAAAGAAACACTGAATAAATGCCTGGTGACATTGACAGTACTTGTTTGTATTTTGCTGTGGAAGAAACACTGAATAGGACTACCAATTTCATTGATGTTGTATTCTTTCACTGGTAGTCTATTTCCATTTATAAGGCTAAAATATATTTATCAAGACAAATAGGAGGGCAAGTAATATCAATCATTTGTAGAGTCTTCTTTAGTGCTCTGATCACTGCCTGAACTTTAATCGTCAATATGATCTCTATGATTACTCCTGATAAGCAATTTGTCTATTGTGCTAGTATATTGGTTTTTTGTTTCTCTAGGACCCTGAACTAACTCTGCCCTAGATAGCAGACCTATTCTGGTCTATTTCTGACAGAATTATACTTGTGGACTGGGCCACAATAGCATGTAGTGAGAGATTACTAATACAGGAAGACTGCCTAGCTATGGATATTATCCCTCCACGTGGACTGATCTACCTTGCTTATGGTCTACTTTAGTCTTACAAGTCATTTTATTTGTAAAATTGGTTATAGAATGATGCTGCGAGCCTCAGATGATTGTCTTATGATATACACGGGCTGTTCTCTGATGACGTCCCTGGTGCGTTTTCCTCTCGAAAAGTCCTGGAAAGATGCGACTCACGAAGATGAAATGTTTGCAGATGTAACATGAAAACAATAATTTATGTCCCACCGAGAGGAGAACAGCATTGACATAGAACAATTTTTTTCCAAGACTTCCATCCATCATTAGTGAATAAATTAGAGAAAGAACCAAATGCACATGTCAAAATAGTACAATTTTTATGAGAAACACTTTCAAAATTGGAACATGATAAGATGTCAATGAGCCCAGCCTTACGGACTCTATCCTCTAAACCCAAGACTTATGAAATGGTGAAGGATGTGTTAGCATAGGGATATTCTCCAACTTATAGGTATATATTCTAGAAAAGAAAAGTGTGCAGGAGGTGTTATGCTCAACAGAGGTGACAATCCTGCAAAAATAGTGGAGAAACATGAATAATTTAGCCTTTCAACAGGGATCACAGGCCTAGGTTTCGAAAGGAAAATCATGATATGAAACAAGAAAGATTTTTGAGTCAAATTTGGTGAAGAAAGGATAAGAGAAATTTATGAGTTCATGTATATCTATTGGTTATATTCCAAGTGAATTGGTGTTAATCTATGTTGCCAGGAAATGTGGGTTCGGGGATGGGTGCGTCACTTTTTGAAACAGGATACATGGGTTCTTCAGGGGTATATTATAATTTATATATATTATACATTTTATAAATTATAATATACATGAATTTTGAAATCTTCCAACTTACAACAAGAAAAATAAATCATTTAAAGACTTGAATATGAACATTCACTGTGAAATTTCAAATTTGATATCAAGTAGAAATGAAAATTTACATATTGAAATGAAGACAATGTGTTAATTTTAGGCAACAATGGTATGTTCTATGCTTTAGAGCAATTTTACTTCAATTTTTTTATTAGCCCAATATCAATATATAGTTTAGCAATCACATTAACATAATAGTAAAATGCAGATAAAACATAAACATAAATGGTAGAAGACAAGTCAAGACAAGAGGACACAAGATGTGGCGCTAGCCAGGGACAAACCCCAATGTGGGGAAACCTTCAGCAGAGAGAGATAGTACAATTTACAAATTCTGATAATTTATAACAGCAGCAAAAGAGCCCTAACCAGAAAAGTCAATGCTGGTCAACAAGGCAGATTTGACCCTTAAAGATTTGGTCAACTTTAGTCAACTTTGCCTCCAAACAGCAAGATGCAACCTGCGGTCAGCCCTAGCAACAATCAACGCTGGTCAAACAGTCAATGGATTGCCTCGATTTCTGTTCCCAGAAATGCGGCCTGCTAGGACAGAATTCCTCCACCCAAAATCACAGCAAAACAGGTCAAGGCTTGGTCAATGCAGCCCAAAAACAACCTCTAAAATTCGGTCAAACCTGGTCAACGCAGAAACAAAATGCCCTTCCTTTCCTTCCCACATGTGGAGAGAGTTGCTGCCCAGAAATCTGTACCCAAACAATGAGAGAGAGAAAGATGAATGTGAGTGATGTCCAAATGAGGATGAGGCATCATGTATTTATAGGCTAATGTGGAGGATGAATAGACGTGTTTGTTGGGTTTTTGAGCATACATGAGTTTGCTGGCTGACTTTGACAATTTGTCCATAACATAAATAAATTCATATCTTCATTTGTACATGTCAAAATCAGATGATCTTTAGATCAATCCTACACCTCTCGGAGAGAGGAATCCAAGAAAAATATCAGCTGTCATAAATAAGATGACCCATGTGGAGTTTGGCCCTCGTTGCCAATTTTAACACTCCCTCTCAACTAGGGAGAACTCCATCTGCTAATCCATCTGCCAATTTGTACTATATCTCTACCATCAATGCACTGCTCTACACTGCTCTGCTAAACTAGGAAGAAGAAGAAGTGATCGAGAATGTATCATACCATTCTCTACTGACCCGAAGTCAGTCCCAATCAAAAGAGAGTGTCTCATACCACTCTTACTGACCCAAAGTCAGTTCCAATCAAAAGAGAGTGTCTCATACCACTCTTACTAACCCGAAGTCAGTTCCCATTGGTCCTAGATCAATATTGGACATCCTAGCATAGGGAGTATGGTAGTACACGATGCGTCCATCGGTAGTACTATGGTCCCTATCCTCATTTCCCTACATTGGACAGATGAGAGGTACTTCCCATGAGTCCTAGATTGCATGGGTAGGATGTCTCGATAGGAGAAGGATGAACCACTTGTCCTGCTTACATCTCACCAAGGGTTATCACAGGGGAAGGATGAACCACTCACCCTGTACATAGCAAACCACTAGGGGAAGGCTAAACCACTTACGCTATGGTTGCTCACCGCTCCAAGTACCCCAAGCCCCCCGGAGCTCCCAGAGCTCAATGTCCATCTCATACAGGACCCTCATAAGAGGGTCTCTCTAGGACTCCAAGTCGTTCTCGGCAGGCCAATAATTTGTCAGAATATCAATGACCTACTCATCAGTCCCAATGTGATGGAGCCTTATTGCTTCTTGTTGTAACATTTCCCGGATAAAGTGGTACCTGATATCTATATGCTTGGAGCGATCATGAAACACAAGATTCTCTGATAATCAGATCCCACTCAGGTTGTCGCAGAGGATCATGATGGTACCTAGCACATGTCCAAATAGCTCATTGAAGAGCTTCCTCAACCAGACAGCTTCACAGGAGGCCATACTAGCAGCTATGTATTCGACCTCGACAGTGCTCAAGGCAACCAATTTCTGCTTCCTGCTCATTGAGGATATCGAAGCAGAACCCAAAGAAAAGCAACATCCAGAAGTGTTCTTGCGATCCACCACACTACCAGCCTAATCAACATCAGAATAATCATGCAACCTCACATTTCCAATAGTGTATCTCAGTCCATGAGTGATTGTGCCCCGAAGATATCTTAGAAGAATCTTGGCGACAATCCAATGTATATGATGAGGCTCAAACATGTATTGGCTCAATGTGTTAACTGCAAAACATATGTCCGAACGAGAGTTCACCAAGAACATCAATGCTCCTATGAATTGACGATACTTAGAAGCATTTCCTAATTCTGGTCTAGCAGCACTACCATATAACTTCTTAAAGTTAAGTTCCATCGGAGTAGTCACAAGCTTGCAGTCCACCATCCCAAATCTTTCCAATATCTTCACAACATATTTTCCTTGCGAGAGGAAAATTTCACCTAGCTTTTGCCAAACCTCCAACCCTAGGAAATAGTGCATCGGTCCTAGGTCCTTCATCTCAAATTTAGAAGCCAACTCCCTCTTACGTTTGTGAATGAGAGGGTTTGCACCTGTCAGAAAGAGGTCGTCCACATAAAGTACCAAAATGAGAGGTTTATTATTTTCTACCTTAAAGTAAAGGTTCAGATCGGCTTCACTTCTAGTGAATCCCAACTTCATCAGATAGCTATCGATCCTCTCATACCAAGCCCGGGGTGCTTGCTTCAATCTATATAGAGCTTTCTTCAACCTGCATACATGAGATTCTTGATCATGAACTTCAAACCCCTTGGGTTGTTCCACATAGACTTCCTCTTTGATTGAACCATGCAAGAAGGCGGTCTTGACATCCATTTGATGGAGGTTCCATCCTTGCAAGGCAGCAAGGGCTATGATTAAGCAGATGGTGGTGTATCGGGCAACAGGTGCAAATATCTCATCGTAATCTATACCTTTCTTTTGAGAGAAGCCTCAAGCAACAAAGCGAGCTTTGAACTTTTATGCACTTCCATCAACTCCATGCTTGATTTTGTAGAGCCACTTAGAGGTGACAATTGATTTGTCTTGGGGTCTAGGGACCACATCCCAGACAACATTCTTCATAATTGACTCGTATTCTTCATTCGTAGCATCCTTCCATACTTGTTGTTTCATAGCTTCTTCGAATGATGAGGGCTCATTTGGAATGATAGTGCTCATGGCGGTCAAATATCGTTGATATCTGTTCGGCTTCTTGCTTTCACGGAAAGTCCCCCTTGGTGCAATGTGCCTCTCAGCATCTTCGAGAGTCTCCCTAAGCCATGAGGGTCTCCCTTTGGAGGAGGAGGGCTCATGAGGAGGATCAATAGGATCCATAGGTTTATCAACATTAGGCATCGTTTCGTCTTCTTTTTCACCCCGATTTTCCGTGTCAGGTTCTTTGCCCTTCCTTAGGATAGGAAGGTTGTTGATCTTCTTGAGGGCCATATCTTCGTTGAAGGTGACATAAGGACTTATCTCAACTTCCTTTTGACCAGCCACATAAATTCTATATCCCTTAGAAATTTCACTATAGCCCACAAAGGTTCCTTTCTTCCCAGATGCACCCAATTTGCTTCTTTTCTCTTTTGGCACATGAAAATATACGGGGCTTCCAAAAATTCTAAAATGAGAGACATCGGGTTTATTACGAGTGAACATTTCTTCGGGAGTCTTGGATTCCAATGCTTGATGAGGGCATCGGTTTTGAACATACACGACGGTATTTGTAGCTTCAGCCCATTGAAACTTCGAAAGGCCTTGATCATGAAGCATGGCACAGACAACTTCTATAATAGAGCGATTCTTCCTTTCAACCACACCATTCTGCTTGGGAGTGTATGGCGTTGTAGTCTCCAAAGGCCTTGAGGTCTCAATGGCTTATCGAGTCTACATTCCAGGATAGAGGAAAGTTATTTTAAGTTCGGATGTTAGATTTGATGAGGGAAGGACCCTTAGGAGGTCTCATGAGAAAGGGCCATCAAGGGTAGAGGATCGGGAGCGAGAGCTCCTAAGGATGAATAGGGACCAACAACGCCAACAATAAAGACAGTCTATGGATATAGAGGATGAGCTAGATATTCCTTTAAGCTCTACTAGGAGGAGGCTGAGATGGACTGAGTAGACCTTGAGCGATACTGAGGAGCATGTGGAGGCTCCTAGTAGCACCTTCAGGCAAAGCAAACCACCAACTAGATTTTCCAGTTATTTTCCATTGTCGAGTAGCGTCACTAAGTCTGAGACTTCCAACTTTGAGGAGGCTGCAAATGAGTGGGTCTGGAGGGATGCCATAGTGGAAGAGTATTGCTCCATCACAAGGAATGATGTATGGGACATAGTGCTGAGGCCAAAGGGAAAGTATGTGGTCACTTCTCAATGGATCTACAAGATTAAATATGTAGTTGATGACAATGTCAAGAAGTAAGAAGCAAGGTTCGTGGCGAGAGGGTTCTCTAAGCAAGAGGGAGTGGATCACGAGGAGACATTCACACCTATCACCAAATATGCATCCATTAGAGCAATTATTCCATTGCTTCAGAGATGGGATGGAGAATACATCAGATGGATTTGAAGATTGCTTTCATCAAGAGGGTGATTAAGGAAGAGGTGTATATTGGGCAACATTAGGGCTTTGAGGTGCATGGGAGAGAGTCTCATGTATGCGGGTTGAAGAGGGCCCTTTATGGGCTGAAGAAGGTTCCACGTGCATGCTACACTAGGATCGATGGATATCTTTTTGGTTTGGGCTTCACCAAGAGTGAGGTAGACTCCAACTTATACTATGTACTTGTTGAGAGTGAGCCGCTCATCTTGGTATTTTATGTGGATGATCTCTTCTTGACAGGATCAGAGAAGCTCATAGGGATGTCTAAGGAGGATCTTGCTTTAGAGTTCAAGATGAAGGACATTAGCTTGATGCCCTAGTTTTTGGGATTAGAGGTGTGGCAATAACTAAGAGAGATTTTCCTTGGACAGGGCAATTATGCAGTTGAGATCTTGAGGAGGTTCAAGATGGAGGATTGCAGGCCTATGTCTACACCGATGATCACTAACTTGAAGAAGCTAAGTGCTTGTAAAGGCGAGTTGGTGGATCCCACACTATATATGTAGTTAATAGGTTCCTTGATGTATCTGGTCAACACTAGCCCGAATATATGTTTTGCTGTGAATACACTCAGCCAGTTCATGGTGGAGTTGAGTCAGGTTCATTTGGTGGCAGTGGAGCATGCGCTGAAGTACACCTACGAGGTATGGTTGACTTGGGACTGGGATATGTTAGTGTTGGAGGAGTGGTGTTGCAAGGTTACACAGATTTTGATTGGGTGGGGAGTGTTGTGGACAAAAAATCCACGTTTGGATGTTGCTTCAACTTGGGATACACCTTGATCTCGTGGTACAACAGGTGGCAGATATTCTCACTAAGCCTCTAGTGAAAGGGAAGTTTGTGAAGTACTAAGATAATCTGGGGGTGATGGAAAATCCCTTCCTTGCTAGGAGGGAGTGTTGAAGCTTGTGGTAGCTTTGGAAGGTCTTCTGCATGGTCTTGGAGTATTAACATGTGGAGGATGATTTATTGCCTCTTTAGGTGCTTGCTTGGTGGAGTAAGTGAATTATGTCTTCTTTCCTAAGTCTAACTTAGAAAAATTACGATAATTATTAATTCATTTTCTAAGGATAAATAATTTAATTATTTAAGTGACTTAGAAATAATCTCAACCATTGGTCTCCAAGATCTTCCAGAAGGGAGATTAGGGTTTGGGATTTGGGCTTAATGAAGAGTATAAAATAAGTTTAGCGAAGAGGTGAAGATAAAAGAGCACAAGAGAGAGAGAGAGAGAGAGAGGCAGCTAGAACATTTTTAGGAAAGCGATTTTCTCAAGAAGGAGAGCGAATTCTGTGGAGCGAGAGGCTCAGTTCGACTGAGGAGAAGGAATAAGAATACAGGGATAATTTTGTGGTGTTTCCAGGAGGCCAATTTGCCGAGAATTGGAGAGGCCAAATTGTTGAAGTGAGAAGGAGGCGCAGTTGCTGGGGAGGCCGATTTAAGTGTGCAGAGGCCAAGTCAGAGCTAGGCATAGAGCCCAATTTTGTAGTGAGAGGTGGGCTGATTTTCTTTAGTTTGAATTTCTTCAAAGGCCGATTTCTAGTTGGCTGATTTTCCTTGGGCTGATTTATTCTAGCGGGGCCGAGTTGCAGGTTCCCGCCACTGTATTTCTCTTTGTAAATTCTCTTTGGGTTGAAACCCTGATTTTCTAGATTAATAAATCACAGAGAATTGTTGTGGGTGAGTTATTCTTATTGCAATGTGTGATTGATCTCTTCGATTTATTTCTGCTGCATATATTTCTAAATGTTAAAATACTAGTAATTTTATTTTTTGGTAATTTAGGATTTATTTTGTTAATTAAATAAATTGTTGGGAATAAATAATTGCAATGAGAATATAAATCTAGACTGGTATTAGGAGATTTAACATCAACATCCTTGGAGCTAATCCTTATCACATCTCTATATGGCCTTGTAGTTTCTAGCCTTAATTGTTTCATGATTTTCAAAGGTATAATGTTGGTGGATGGCCCTTAATCAAGCATGCAATTGTGGAGCAAGAAACCATTGATTTCAAGGGTTATGAAAATTGGGGGATGCCCACCATCAAACTTTCGTGTGTATAAAATAGTAAGAGGGTTAGTCTCATCCACATAAGGCTTTTCATGGTTTTGTTGGGGAAGTGATTGCCCAATTTGCTTATCTTCTTCAATCTTGTTAACTTCAGTTGCGATGGCTTTATAACTTTTCATCACAATAGGCATCCATTCCCCAAACATGCTTAAAACATTTTTTGTGAAATCTATTGGGGATACATAATCTATCTTTGGTTCATTATGTTCTTGTCTCATGAGGTCATATACTTGGATAACACTGTCTTGGGCTTGTAAGGTTGTTGCAGGTTCTTTATACTTAATGCAGTACACTATTTGCCCGTCGAATCACTGAAGGTATGATGAGAGAACTAACTCATTGAGTGGTTTTAACTTTTAGGGTATTATAGCTATTAAATGATTAAACCTTTGGTTAAATTCTCTAATAGTCTCAGGTCCATTTTTCTTGACAAGGAGAAAGCCTTTGCTATGTCCACATTGTTCCTTTCTTCAATCCATCTAAATGCGAAAGCATTTGAAAGGAAGAGCTGATGGAGGTCATCATCCTGAGTGTATAGATGTATGGAGGGAGTAGTCGTGGAGGTGTGAGTTACCGTTTTCCTCGACTTGCTTTTACCACCTCTTTAGTGTGCTTTTTACTTCTTTTCAATAATGCTTTTATAAGGAGCTTAACTTAGGTGTTCAAGCTTTCTTTTAATGATATAACATTGATTTAACCCTTAATGATGAGTCGGCTTCTCTTTTGTTAGGGTTGGGATATAGAAGGGTTCCTTTATTATGTGATGGAGCACCGAGTGCTCAGCAACCGAGTGATGGCTAATGAGTGGGGTAGAGCTCATGCTACGCTTCTGCACACACGCTCATTATTGCTCCGACCATCTTTTGCATTTTGACCTTTCTTTTTCTTTCATTGTGGCCATTTTATGCTTTTATCTTTCTTTTAGCTGCATCAACCTCCAGGGTAAAGCTTTCCAACCCTGACTCAAGGATGTGGTGCCAATCCTAATGAACCAATGACAACAAACCCAAAGGATGGACATGAAATCATGGGAATGATGAAAAGTGGTAAGTATGGACTAGTTGTGGACACACTACTTCAATCCAAGTTACCCAAGTAGTGCCCCCTCCTATAACTCTAAGGCCTTGAAGGAGGTCCCATTGGCCTAGGGTCAAAGAGTAACCCCCCTAGTAATGTGAGAGAACAAGCTTATAGTCAAGATCGGTCAATCACCTAGAAAAAAACTATAGGTGTATAAATCGTGCAAATGGCAAAGGAATGTGGCATATCATCATAATTTGAGAAAATGTAGCACTCTTGGCTCATTGGCTATCTAAAGTGGGAGAAATTTTTTCTCCTATGGGTTTACACACTTTGGGTGAGTAGTAGTTCCAACAATGTTAAGATGACACTAGAGTCATGTCAACCTTCTTCATGGTAGTTGAGTCAAAATGGAATATGCAGATAATTCATATTTAGATGATGTAGATGATATGGATGTTTCATATGATTGTGAATTGAATTTATCTTCTAACTTTGAGCCAACTTCCTTTGAAAAAGTTGCTTGCAATGATGAGTGGAAAGAAGCCATGTAGGAGTATGATGCTCTCATTAGGAATGGGACATGGAAGTCTGTGGACCCTCCATTCATAATCAGAGCAATTGGTTGCAAGTGGCTCTTCAAGAACTAATATAAATTAGATGCTCACTTAACAAGCACAAAGCAAGGGTTGTGGCAAAAGGATTTGCATAGAAAGAAGGCATTGATTATGAGGAGACTATTGCCCCCATAACTAAATGGGGCAAGCCTGAAGGTTTTTATGTGAAGGGACAAGAATATCTTTTGAAATTGAATATCAAGCACTGTAATCTTGATGATGCAACTCTATTTGTCAAGAATATTGGAAAAAAATTGTTGTCTATTTTGTGGTCTATGTAGATGATTTGTTGTTAATAGGGAACAATGAGAGCTATATTGCATTGATGAAGAAAGTATTGAAGAAAGGTTTTGATATGTCAGACTTGGGACGTATTCATTTCTTCCTAGGCATTGAAGTGACTCAAATTTTGTAGTACATATTCATCTCCCAAAATAAGTATGTTGGAGAATTATTGAACGAGTTTGCAATGGAAAAGTGTAAGCCTCTCTCCTACTCTAGTGGAATATAAACTAGATTTCACATCAAAAGAAGGGAATGAATTTGATGAGGCAACTAAGTGTAGGTAACTTGTGGGAACTCTGATCTACCTTGCCACCACCAAATCAAATATGTCATTTGTTGTTGGGATCCTTTCCAGGTTCATGCAAATCTCTCGTGAAAGATCTAGAAAAGGTTTGGGCTAAATCCTCGCTCCTCGGTGACCCTCAAAAAGTGTGAATTGCCCAATATAACCAGAAAACACCCTCAGTATTAGTACAACTGAATTAAGTACAAATCCACCATGGAAAATTTCTCCTAACTCTGGCTAAGTTCTCTTCCGGAACTCCCCTCTTTCTCCTAGCCTGGAATGCCCTTTTTCCCTCCTACGTCTACCCCTCTGCAACCTCTCTTCACAAACTTGTGTGCACTGACTACTGGGAAGAAATTTGCCCCCCCCAAACTCCCTTCACTTTAGCTCCCAAGAATGCTCCAAAACCACCCTCCAAAGCAAAGGAATCTCCTGACAAAATCCTGATCCAAAGCACCCACTAAATTGGTTCCAATAAGCTCCACGAATTATGTTTCTACGCCCTTGGTAGTACACACCAGCTAAAGTGTGCTTTGCAATTAAGCTCCTGGAAAAGTCTTGAATGGACTCCTCTCTGCTCTCCTAGGGTGACACTCGGAGTTCACCGAACAACACGAGTTGTCTTGGCTTAGCAACTCAAGAGAACTAGTGATTAAAGTTAAAATGATCCAAGATGTCCAAATGAGAGCCTCCTTGCTCTATTTATAATTGTTGGCTTCTCTCACCCTTGGTGGCCCCCACTCTCCACTAGTTCATTGCCTTTCCTTTTTTCTCTCTCTTGCTCCATAAGTGCGCATTCCCTTTCTCTGTCTCTCTTGCAGCCCCCACCCACCAATGAGTTGTAATCTTGCCTTTTCACCTAAGGTCATGAAGTCGAAATCATCTCCAAAACTTGAACTACAAAATTGTGCTATGTCAAGCACCTTCCCAATAAACTCCGTTAATCTCCTCAAATGAAAAATCAAAATTGGGGATATTATAGTCCTCCCCACCAAAAATTGCTTGTCCTCAAGCAATGCTTGAACAAGCTTTCTCTCTAGTTGTTGATCCCCACTGTCACTGCAAACTATGCCAAGGTCCGAGATGTGCCACTAAATTTTCCCTGATCTTTGCATTGTCCTGTCATGAAGGAATCCTTTAATATCAGGATCCCAAGCCATCCTGTCCAACATGAAGCCCCTCTTGCTCCACTCACTAGCCTGCCAGGTATAAGTACGAGAGGCACTTTGCATACCATCAATGAGTAGGACATCATGATAATGCAACACTTTTGTCCAACTCCTCATGAAGCTGCCCTACCGAGTAGTCCAACTCGTACACTCCAAGAGTAAACTCCCGAAGATACTGCCTAATCCATGCAGAGATAAAGTTTTGCTCGCATGAGCTTCCCCTGATATCTTCCTGCTGACCAACTTGCATGTTGATGTCGTCCCCCACACCATCGGCGAATCACTAAAGCCCAATGGAAGATCTGAATGATCTCCCCTTGTGGTAGCTAGCTCATCCCTAAGTGTAGCTGAGCTGTAAGTACTGTGATGCCCGTATCCCATGGTAGTCCCAAAAGGATGTTACCATGTTGTCGCTGCGCCGTTTCGACTCTCACAACTTGCTTGTCGAGCGCACATTGTATCCTCCTCTCCCGGAACTTGGGGGCAACATATCGATGAAGGCCAAGCTCATCTTGCCTAGGTATCTCCATGATGTCAATACCTGCCCATCCATCGTCAATCTCGATCATGAGAGGGAACTGGAAAAACCTGCCTTTCCATATAATGGAGGCCTCAACGATCCCCCATGTGTCAACATCAAAGTGAGCTAGATCACCCTTTGCCTTCATCTTGCTCATCACGAAATGGAGCAACCTGTCAGCCAAGTGAATCCTTGGATCCCATAACCAGATCCGCTGCTGCATGGTCTTGACGACTACTGGAATCCACCTGTCTCGGGTATCTCCTTCCTGCATGCAATTAAAATATGGACTCCACGTATAATGAATCTATCTAGTGCATGCAAAATTGCCTTGCGCTTGCCATATTACACTGTGAGCTTTGCTAACCTGTCTCCTGAAAGCGCACCTCGATACTGCTTGGAGTCTAAACACTTACCTGTAGACGAGGTCTACCATACACTGCACCTCATGCTCATACACTGCCTCAGGTTGTCTCGCCAAAGGTGCATCATGGAGGTCCCTCGCAATCATTCCCCAAAGTGTGATCAGGGGGTGGAACATATGCTACCTCGACAATAAACCACACCATCCCTAAGCTTGTATCTGTTAGCTCGTGCACCCACAAAATGTCTCAACTCGAGTGTTTCCCTCCTGCACATGACACCTTGTGTCTCATCCAACTGCCTAAGGGGAACCTCGCATGTCCCACTGCCTGTACTGAGAGCATTAACGGGCAACAACCAAACACTCTGTGACTGTGAGCAACACTGGAGAGCGATGGGTGGGTAGGTTCCCAAGGGTAGGATGAAGGACAATCCTATGGACATCCCTCTCTCTACCTCGAATCTGTTGATAACCCAATCGAAGACCTGTCTCCATTGAACATGGCAACCCAATGGTACACCTAATGTCCCTGTCCATAAGTCTCCTTGGAGGCAATGCTCCTAGAGCCCGCTGTGCTGCACCATATGCCACCGCATACCACCAAGTATCTCAGTACTGCACGACATGTCACTGTACACAACGACTTGCCCCTATACACTACTAGATTACCCTGCCTTCAGCTATATCACCTTGTACTGTCGGGTTTCCCATATGGACCAATGCATTCGTCACTCCACTAATAAGCCCAATGTGGTGTGAGTCACTACCCCTACTCCGTGGTGTAAATCCATGCACTGCGACACATCGCCATGCACCTCCATGCTCACCTGCAAACCATTGCTCAATGCTATATGCTCCTACACTCCACTGGATACCATGATCTAAAGCTGAGACAATACACGTTAGCCCACACCTTACCAATATCGCCACCTCTGCTGCTGCATCACCATACCCTTTGATGCATGGGCCTGGCCTCCAAATCCTCCCCGATAGACATGAGAAGTGAATCCCCATATGTACCAGTGGCGATGCCACCACTGTGTTGCTCCTCTGTGACCACAATGCCCCACATAACTGGGGAGAACCCTCTACCCCATACAAGGCACTGCTTGGTGGCTTTCTAATGCCACCTCCAACAAACCCTTGCCAAAGTGCGCTAATCATCCGGTGATCCCATGTACAACCATCATCCCAAGACAACCTAAGGAGTCTGCCTGCTTTCTTGTCAATCCAACCTATCGCTAGTGCTGATAGAGATCTAAAAGTCTGTGGGTGCTAGATCACCGAATCCATTGCATCGCTAATACCACCGTCAACCAGCCCACGCTGTATCAAGGAATCCCTCCTAGATCCCAACAACCATCAAGCCCTCGGGCTCCTTTGGTAACCCACGACCCCTGTTGGACTATGCTGCTGGCCATGGATATATCCATGCATCTAGCCAACTCCACTGGGTACCAACTTAGAATCTCTCACCATCCAACTCCAAGAGAGGGATCAAATGCATGAACTCCCGTACATAGTATAAGACCTTCTAAGTCACCTGACACAGGGATTCGGGATTCGTAGGATTCGGGGATTCGAGTGTCGGATTCGGACACGTTGACCCCCCGGAACAGGACACGTAGGATTCGTTATATATTATTTTATTATATATATATAATATATATATATATATATAATATATATATATATATATTAAAAATTAGATATTTCTTACACAAATTCTAATTAATGATACAAATTCATTGATTTCAAACATAGATCTTCATCTATCGGCTATAGCATGCATAGTACATACAAAATTCAAATACATGTCAGTGGTCACATAAATCATGATTCATAATTCATAATTTATTTTAATGCAATGTACCCAAGGTGCAATGCCCTCCACCTCTGTGTTTCACCATCATCCAAAAGAGGGATATGTCAATACCAGAGTATTTATATGAAGAAAACTTTGTCAAAGGTGTTTTAAACCACCGGTCTTCTTTTCCATATGCATCCCTCTGGCACTTCCTCTGCAGTGTGTAAGACTGATGTTACCTCCAACACAAATCTTCAGGTAATGTTTGAAATCAACAACATCTTTGACCTTCATATTCAAGAGATTCTTTTCCATAATTAACAGATAAACTTTAAACTGAAAGAACAATAAAACTCTGCATTTCTGAGTGAGTTTTTTTGGAAAATTAAGCATTGCATTCTGAGTCATTTTCTTGGGATTCGAATCCTAGAATCGGGATTCGTTTTGCCCGTACGGGATTCATATGGGATTCATATGAATCTTGTACGGACACGTCGAATCCTGTTCTGGGATTCAAATTCCTGCCGAATCGTATCCGATTCGCAGGATTCGGATTCGTCAGGGGTTTCCAACGAATCCGGTTACATAGAAGACCTCCATCTTGCGAATGCATCACCCCAAGCAACTCATGTTGTCTCATCTCATCATCTTGGTCAACACATAAAATCTGTCGAGGTGACTCTGCCTCTCCTTCTCCAACGTGCAGAGGCAACCTACTAGTGCTACAAGCCCCATCTAGGTATGTCTGAAGAGGGCTGCTTCGACGCTACAAGGTGTAGTCTAGCTGTACCATTAGGGAATCCAATCGTTCCCCAACGCGACTCAGCTTGGCCGCTGACTTGGCACAAACCGCTCTCATGTCCTCCAGCTCCTCTTTCTGCTACAAAATGGCCTCTTGTACTATCGTGGCCTTCTTTTTCAATGCTAGAAGGCCAACTCGAAACTAACGTAACGACTATGGGCGGCTGTCATCTGTAAATTCAGTCACATCTCTGGACCCTTCTATGTCTTCTGGCACCTTGTCAACGACAGATATGTCACTAGGAACCTCATCAATTTGCTGTGGGCGATCGTTGTCTGAAAACTCATTCACAACATTGGGTACCTCATTAATTGTCGACAAGTCATCCATGGGTGGCACCTCCTCAATAGATGGCCTTCTGAGTGTATGCTCTACTCTCTCCACTAAGGTGTCAACCGAAGCTAGCAAGGGGGTCTCCAACAAGGGTGACTCCCGCATTTCACTAGGTATATCTACATGCTCCTCACACTCCTACGTGTCCTTTGCCTCATGTCCAACCTCCTCCTCAAGCTCCTGATATCTAAAGCTAGGTCTCCACTAGTAGAAGCGCCCCCTAGTCTCACCCTCTAATTGCCCTTGTCCTGTCCACTCCTTTTGAGGAGGTCTGGTGCTCTGATTCTGTCGACTTTCCCCACATGGTGTAAATGGAACACCCCCATTGCCTGTGCACTTCTAGTGTCTCTGCTGTAAGGATGAGTATGGATCTGGTTCGTCACCTTCCTCAACTATGCCAACCTCATCGTTCCAACGGATTCCACCCCAAAATTCCCACATATTGATTCTTCCTTGAGTCATGGGTTTGTCTATGTCTCCACCAATCACTATGCATGCATGCCCAATACCTTCATGATCTTGCTAGCTTCTCTACAACTGGCCAAGATCATGCTCTGATACCACTTAAATATTAAGTGAATAATAGAAACATGCACTAAAACAACTAGGAAATTCAACACATACATAGAAAGCAAAACACAAGAGGAAATGCACCAGAACTCTGAGCCATTTTATTTATTTATGAGCAAAATGGAGTACAAATGAGTATGGAAAGAGGAACTTGGACTTGCTACAACAAGCTATGCAAAACCTAGCTTGGAATTGCGTTGCCCAAGTGTTGGAACGACTCCACTAAAAACCTTTGCGCTGGCCCAAAAAAATTCTGCCATTGCTTCTGTAGGCGCATTGAGATTTCGGACCTCAAATCTACTCAAAAAATTCTGCAAAATTACATGTAGGCTCTCCACACCAGCTCCAACAAAACCCAAAAATACCGCACGGACCCAAGTGGTGGAAATTGTCCTAGGGTGAACCTCGTCCTCCAACAATTTTTACTGCTGGCTGCTGAATGGAACTAGCAATTTTGACCTTAGAAGTGCTCAAAAAATTCTTCAAAATTAAATTTTAATCCTAGCCTCCTCCCACCAAACCCACAAAAACCCAGAAAGGGTTTGGGCTAAATCCGCCTCTCCCTGCTGACCCTTAACAAGTGCGAATTGCCCAATATAACCAGAAAACGCCCTAGTATAAATACAACTGAATTAAGTGTGAATCCAACACGAGAAATTTCTCCCAACTCTAGCGAAATTCTGCTCCAGAACTCCCCTCTTTCTCCTAGCCTGGACTCCCCTCTTTTCCTCTTGCTTCTACCCGTGCACAACCTCTCTTCAGAAACTCCTGTGCACTGACTATTGGGAAGAAATTCATCCCCCAAAACTCCCTTCACTTCAGCTCCCAAGAATGCTCCAAAACCGCCCTCCAAAGAAAAGGAATCTCCTGACAAAATCCAGATCCAAAGCACCCACTAAACTGGTTCCAATAAGCTGCATGAATTCTGCTTCTATGCTCTTGGTAGTACGCACCAGCTGAAGTGTGCTCTGCAATTAAGCTCCTGGAAAAGTCTTGACTGGACTCCTCTCTGCTCTCCTAGGGTGACACTCGGAGTTCACCAAAGGTAGAGTGGAATTCCCACATGGGAAATTTTTGTGCTAAACAACACGAGTTGTCTTGGCTTCTCTCTCCCTTGGTGGCCCCCACTATCCAGTAGTTTACCCCCTTTCTTTTTTCTCTCTCTTGCTCCACAAGTGCGCATTCCCTTTCCCTCTCTCTCTTGTGGCCCCCAACCACCATTGAGTTGCAATCTTGCGGTTTCACCTAAGCTCCTCAAGCTGAAATCATCTCCAAAACTCGAACTACAAAATTGTACTATATCGAGCACCTCCCCAAAACTCTGTTAATCTCCTCAAATGAAAAATCAAAATTGGGGATATTACACTTTCTCTTGGGCACACGTGATTGACTTATGCAGAACATGGGTTGGTTTTTGGTTCTGTTCGATTCCTTGCTTTCATTTGTGTATTTCAACAAAAATCACGACTATAAAAAATAGATAAATTTTTTTAGGGCTCCAGACATGTTTCTACTAAGATTTTGGTTGCAGCATTTTGCTTCTTGTTTGTATGTTATAGGAATAGAAAAATGTTTTAGTATTTCTTCTTCACTTTTTGGGTAATAATTTTATTATGGTGACAAATCCATTACATTTTTTATGGTTTGATTCTTAGAATGTGCAAATGTATATTGCTTTTTAAAATTTGTAATATATATAAAGCTAAAAAAATTACTAAACAATGCTTGGGTCTTGTTTTCTGCACATGCAGCAAGCATTAATGGGCAGCAAATCTGACGAGGAACAATTGTTTTCGCCAACTTCATCGGGTTGGAACGACGAGGCTTATAATGATCTTGAGCTCTGCCTAGGAAACCTCCAGGTATCATGGATAATTCTAATTGAGGCTGATTTCTTTGGTTAGGAGGATGTTATGTATGGAGATAAAGGCAAGTATTTAGCTTATGCATGATGCAGATAGAATCTCACTAATATGACACTTGAAAATCTCTGTGCCTTTGTGAAATCTAAGTCTGATTATTCTGTTTGTTTTGATTGATGTACTGCCCTGTTTATCAGAAGGCTTATAATGAGCTTGAGCTTTTCCTACAAAATCTTAGAGAACTTATGGATAATTATGTTTGAAGCTGATATTTTTGTGGTTAAGAGCACGCTTTGTGCGAAGGTAAAGCCATGCATTTAGTTTATGAATGATGAAAATAATATTTTATTAACTTTACACTTGACCACCAGAATGACTTTGTGGAATCTGATGTCTGAATATTTTTCTTCAAATGATTTATTTGCTGCCTTGTTAATTAATTTTTACTAATGAAATGGAAATAAATTATATTAATGCCTACTCATGACCAAAATAGGTCAATGGAATATGAAAGTACAACCTGCCAAACGTGCAGTAGGTGGAGTGCAAAACTCATCTGCCATTAGTACAAAGGAAACCCTAGCTAGAAGAACAAGAAGGAAAAACCTACTTATTATAGGGAGCCAACTGCCAATGCAATCTCCAAGTAGAAGAAGAATAGATTGTAAGTAAAAAGAACAATAGTTGCTATTGCCCTTGGAATAAGATAAGATAAGATAATTTTATTAACGTCCGACAAATGACCAAAGAAGTAGGTCAATGGAACTGATAAGTACAACCATTGAGTACAATGCAGGAGTGCCATCACAACTCCTAGAAAATGCAAAAAAATAATACAAAGAAAGAAGCTTACATATATTTATAAAACTGTGATGAAGATACGATGATATAAAACACTATGTGAGTTTGTCCAAGACTTGAAAGGTGGACAACCCAAAACAAGAACTTGTCAAGAGAGAGAGAGTGAGGTAGGGAGATCAGACAATGGGGCTGATGATGTGAAGGTCCCCTGTGTCCGATGGTTGAGGGCGAGGGGGAAAACTGGGCACTGGCTTGCTATCAGCGTCTTTTGGAACCATCAAGGAAGTTGTTGGAAACACTGAGAGGGAGCTGAATTAGTAGTTCTTATCAATTAGTATATTTTTAATTCCACAAAGCATTAATTGTTATTAGCATCAAAGAAACATAAACATCATCAATACCATTCAACAATGCATAACAAATAGAGACATTAGACAAAGATTTTTAGGTGGAAACCCCTCCAAGACAAAAACCACGAACACTTCTTAATATTTTTCTTCAAAAGATTTGTCGAGTTTTCAACTCCAACTGAAGGAGGCTCCAACCCCCTGATTTACAGGCTCCAACCTATAGGACGCTCCTACGCCCTATTTATCAATTGCAACTAGGAAGACACTCTAATACTATGGTTTACATGCTCCAACCTAAAGGTGCTCCAACACCTTGTGCACTAGCTGCAACTGGATGGTGTTAGTTTCTGTAACATCGCAGGTGCTCTAGTCTCAAAACTTTTTGGAGAGGCTAAATCACAGGAGTTTTCCATTACCCATAAATTATTCCTGCTTCCACCTAAAAGTGTTTTGATTAGATTATTAGCCTATTTTTTAATTATTTCGAAAGTCTAAGCTTAGGAAAATGGGTTAATTAATCAAAATTAATTGAGATAAGGTCTGAATCATCGAGAAGCTCACACGGATCAATCCAGAAATGATCTCAACCATCGATTATGTTTTAATCTTGGTCGTTGGAGTCCCAACTGGAGATTATACGAGGAGGTCGATGGGTGGATGGAGAACACATCAATGCAGATACTCAGTTGCCCAAGCAGTTCGGTTTTTCAGTAGCAGAGATTCAACACAAAAGATCGAGCCAGAGGGTGAGTAGCAGGTGGCAGAGGAGGTCAACAACATTTCTAGACGAAGTTTTCTAGATTCGGAAGAGGCAGTGAGAGGGAGTGCGAAATTCCCAGAGGGTTTGCGCAAGCATAACAATAGAATAATGTGATCTCGTTGGAGGAGCTAGTGATTCAACAACTGGAGGTCGAGATTTTGGTCAGATAATCCAGTGAGTCAATTCTAGATCTAGAGAGACAGAACTGCAGATTTTAGAGTTTTCTAGGGGCAACTACAACAGAGCCTGCGCGAGCTCTACGCAGAGGTTGACGCAGAAGGTTTTGCGTGTGGCTGAGGAGGCAGATCCGGGGACAAAAATCAGCTGTGGGGTGGGGAAAATTCCTCACAATAATTTTTCCAGTATTTCTCTTAGATTGGATTGTTGGTAGAGCATCCAAATATTTTACTCAGACTTTCGCTGCGACATAATAAAATAAACCCTCTTACCACTGCATCGATTTTCCCACATTGGGGTTTTCTAGGGACAATTGTCCAAAAATAACTGTGTCAAAATTTTTGTGTGTTCTCTAGAATTTCCTAGTTTCCAGCATTTTATTTTCCACATCATTTTTATGGTGAAAATTGCAGTTGTGATTTTATTCATTGTTGGCTATAGAAAATAAAATGCATATTAAATTTACAGTTAGAATAATAATTTCCAGTTGTTGCAATAGTTGAAATTTTCACATGGTATCAGAGCTATTTTGATTGGACAGGAATCTCAGAAGCGAAAGGCAGAAATTGTCCAGATTCAGAGGGAGCCTAGCATTATGATTTCCAGATTTGCGCAAAGGCTGGCTTAGCAGATGGAACTGATGGGCAGAGGGTTCGTTTTTTCCATTACTGTTGGTAGGAAAAGTTCGCAAAGCCCGATAACAGTTCTAGCAGGCAATAGAAAAGCTTGGAATTTGTTTCCGGTGAAGCAGATCAATATTTTCATTGAGCGTTTTTTGCTTGTCTGGGCACAAAAGGTTTTGTAGTAGGTTGCTAGAGAAAAATCAATGCCAGGTGGAAGAGGAATAACACAGATTTGTCTTCAGTAAATTCTTCAATATGACCATGGACAAAGTTGATATTCAGTGGGCTTTAGATTTGTTTTCCAGGTTGGAGGACAAATTTTCTTGCCTATCAGACTCAGCTTCACAGGATGTCTAGTATATAGATAATGGAGCGTCAACTCATAAGACAGGGGTTAGAGAATATTTCTCTAGCTATAAGGAGGAGCAGATGGACTTCCAGATTACGATATGAAACATAACAAAGTGTCTTCCAGTGGGGAGAGGTACCATCGATTTTCAATGGGAGTTAGGAGAAAATACCAACGCTACAGATGTACTACATGTGTCAGGATTGGTTATGAACCTGATTTCGGTATCCCAGTTACAGGATAAGGGATATGATATCCACTTGTAGGGAAGAAGGTGTTTGTCAAACACTCTAGCTGGAAGAAGGTGAGACAGATCGGAGTTTGAAGCAACAGGTTGTACAGATTGCAGCTCGACACTCCAATGCCACTAATAGGTAGTGACAGTAGTAGCGGGAAGGAATTGAATGAGCTATGGCATAGGACAATGAGACATTTACACCATGGAGCACTCAAGATGCTCAAGGAGACAGTAACATGGGTTTTAGAACTTGGCACAGAACACGATGATGTGTGCAAAAGGTGCGTGCTTGGGAAATACGCTAAGGCAACATTCCCAAGAAGTGACAACAAAGCAGATTGCGTGTCAGGACTTCACACTAAGACATTTGTGGCCCGATGTCCACTAGAGCTCTCAGTGGGGCCGAACACTTCGTTACCTTTATTGATGACCATTCTAGGAAAACTTGGATCTACTTCTTGAAGACCAAGGATGAGGCCCTTAATCGTTTCAGGGAGTTTAAGGTTCTTGTTGAGAATGCGATAGAGAATAAGATCAAGGTGCTTTGCTTAGATAATGGAGAGTATATTGATAAAGACTTCTCAGATTTTTGTCCGAAGTGTTGATTTGGGGTAGCATCGGATGTGCTCTAGCCATGAAATTTGGTGGAGAGGTTGGGGGGCATGAGATTTCCAATACCTAGAAAGGGTTTGGGTAGATTCTAAACAGATCAAGAGATATTAAAATAATTAATATTTTTAATGGAGTCCCTAAATCTAAACTTAGGGAAAATAAAATATTAATGTATATTAATATGAATCTGTGTTAGAGTGGTCCAAAAGACATGGATCAAGCTAGATCTAATCTTAGCTGTTGATTAGGGACTTAATCTCGTCTGTTGAGATGTCAACAGGAAAAGTATAAGAGGAGGCTTGAGGGTCACTTGGAGAATACACCAGATAATCAGTTATTTTATTCTCTATAGCAGGGTTGGTTAAGAGAGATAGAATCAGTGATCGGGAGAGCAAATGAGGGGCATTGAGTATAGAGAAACAGAGAAGGCAAAGATTGTGCCGGGAGAGCAGCGCAGCAACTAAAGGGAGTGATGCTGAGCCAGCAGGGGTTCACGCAGGGCCACGCAGAGGCAGCCAAGTGATGCGCAGAGCAACAGAGAGGCCAGCGTCTCTGACGCAGAGGCCCATAAAGGTGATGCAGGGCCTCTTGGGGCTAATGCAGGCCAAGAAAGGCTGACGCAGGGCCAGCGTGAGACAGAGAGGCGCTGGCGCAGTCCAGATTGGGCAAACGCTAGGGTTGCAGAGCAGTTTTGTGCCGAGGAGCTGCCGAAAGGATTTTCCAAGGTTTCAACCAGAAGATTTCTCTCAAACTGTGAGGTATAGTTACCAAGGAAATTCTCTGTTGGGTAGGCTAATTTTAGCACCCAGATTGTACTCTGATATTGCTTAATAAGAAAAACCCTCAGATAGCTGCACCGGTTTTCCCGCATTGGGTTTTTCCGGGGACATTGGTCCAAAAATAATGGTGTCATGTGGTGTGTTTGTTCTTGTTTCTTTTAGTTGTTGATCTGGAATATGTTGAGCATGCACTGGTGTTTTTTTCCAGTATTTACTTTGTAAATAACTTGTTAAGGAAAAATAACAAGTAGGTAGGAATAAATCAGATAAAGTGCATGAAGGGTTTCTAAACTAAGTAAAATTACAAACTTCAACACGAAAGAAGGCATTAGAAGGGAGTGGACAATTCCATACAATCCACAGTAGAATGGGGTAGCGAAGTGGAAAAACAAAACTATAGTTGGGGCTGCAAAAGCAATGTTATATGACCAGGATTTGTCCATGTTTCTATGGGTAGAGGCATGTAACACAACAATGTATATTTAGAACAAGACTCCTCATAGAGCATTGGGGAACCAAATGCTAGAAGGGGTCTTCATAGGGAAGAAACCAAAAATTAGTCGTTTCAGGATCTTTGGTAGCATTGCTTATTGCCATGTGTCAGATGAGAAGTGCACCAAATTGGATTACACTGTAGAAAAGGGGCTCCTCGTTGGGTATAGCAAAACCTCTAAGGCATACATGATCTATATCCCTAGCAATAGGAAGATTGTTGTGAGACAGGGCGTAAAGTTCATGGAAGGTCGAGCTTTCAAGAGATCCCATGAGATGCCTACAAGTGATCAAAATCAACCAAATCAAGCTCCATGTTAAAATTTGGGTACCAGAGGACAAGTGGTTCCCTAAGGCTTTGATCTTTGGCCTAGGGAAAAGTGTCCAAATTTATTTGTACTTTTCTCCTAAAGTGATTTTATAAGTGGTAAAGTCAATTTAATTTAAAAGTGACTTTATAGGTGGTAAAGTTACATTCTAATTTAAAAGTGACTTTATAAGTGGTAAAGTTACATTCTAATTTAAAGGTGACTTTGTTAAACTCAATGAAGAATTAGAAAGTGAAAAAGTGACTATGGAAATAAAATGCTAAGTGGGTGAGTTAAAAAATAGAAAGTGAGAATTAAATGCACATTTATTCTCATCCTTGGATCTAAATGAATCTCAGGCATTAGATCTTAGGGTAGCCCAAAAGGTCATTTAAATAATAAAATGAGAAGAGAAGAGGAAAAGATCATTCATTCTTTCATGAGCATTTGAGAGAAAGAGAAGAGAGAGTAAGGGGAAAATTTCTGAGCAGTGAGGAAGTGAAGGAGATTAGCAAGAAGACATTTCAGCAAATCTGGGTAGCAACATTTATTGACATGCATCCCAAGGAAAAATCGTACAACAGGAGAAAGGCATAGATATCGAGGAAGAGGGACATCATAGAAATCAAGGAAGAGGGAGAGCAGCAAGGGCACATTTTTCGACGCTGGCCGTACAACATTTAATGTTGTTTTATTGCTGGAGAATTTTTGTTTTCGCTGTTTGCTGATTGGCACGATTTTCGAGGCAGAGTTCAAGCACGAAAATCGAGATAAGTTGTAATTTGTGGTTGCTGGAATTTTTACTGTGTATTTCAGTTTTTCTATAAAAGCATTTTTAGAAATAAAGAAGAGCTCTCAAACTGGTTTTTCCCAAGAGTTGTAGTGGGTTTTTCCAGGGTCACATTGACCAAAAATCACTGTGTTATTTTCTGTGTGTGGTTGTCATAATTTTGCTGTGTTTTATTTATGCAATTTAAGCAGTTGTGAAATCTCTAAATTTGTGTTTTCGGAAAATTATTGTCATTTCCAGATTTTAGAATTTTTATCATGCTTGGATTTAAAACTAAATGCATGGAGTGATAAGGAAAACTAATAATTGGAGTGGGGGTTGAAATTTCTTCGCTCCATTGGTCCAGTAAAAGCATAATATGGCCACTCTCAATAGGAAATGTACCACAAAATGCAAAAGATGGTTGGGACATACAAATTTAGCACGTGGGCAAAAGCCAAACATGAGCTCTACATCTTATCCATGGCCATCACCCTAGTTCCTAGGGGCCTTAGATGAGCCCCCTCCATCATTAAGGAACCCGTGATTGTCCCAACACCTGGTGGGCAATAAACTGTCCCACCTCAAGGGGATATTCACTGCTACATATTACACGTCATGCTCTCCATCCCTTAGAGTCCCGAGTAGTTATAAAGAAAAAAAATCAATCAAAGGCAAAAGGCATATGAAGAAGGGTGGGAAAACAAAGGCCAAGGTAACTCATGTACCACGATTTTCTCCCTCCTACACTCATATGCCCTAGTGTGGGCTTCCCTTGTTATAGCTACCCAATGTACCTTGGCATGTGGTTTAGATGTTTCCCCTGATCCCCACTCCATTCCATTGTTATATCATTTGCCACCTACCTCTTAAAGGATGTACTATGGACTACCACCCCCTTTAGAGTTTGAAACCACCTAATAAGGTCCTTAGTTAACCCCCTTTTGAGCTTTAGATCTGTACTCGCCAAATCCCACTATGGAAGGGCATGCCACCATGAAGTGGCCCATTGATCCTATGATTTGTAAGCATTATTATTTGACTATCCTAATGATTTGTTGCATTGGAGGGAAAGGGGACTTATTGGATCTTATGCAAGATTGCAGGTGGGTCTTCATTTAGGGCTTGGTCTCCTTATATGGGGTCCTAGCCCCTAGAGGGCCACATTGGCACTTGTAAGGTGAGCGTTGAGAGCCATGGGCCTCCACTGTAGCATATATCACTTCATGAATCCCCAACAGTGTTCGTTGATTGCTCGTGTTCCACCTTTTGGATGAGGATGATGCACCTGGTCCACCATGCCAATCGACTACACAGTTGCACCATATACTTGGTAGATACTCCGGGATGCCTCCTGTTGTAGATGGATGGTTTATCTCATCACTCCAGTGCTTACAGATGGTCTATAGACATATTTGATTCATTTGGAGACCCATGAGGATGTCCTTGTGCTCCCACACCCACTTGGGAGCACCACAGGTTCTTGATTGGATTACAAGTGGCCAACCCCCTTGTCCACTATGCTTGGAGTCCTTTTCCTCATCATGGCACTCCTTGTACTTCATCAGGCCTGCTCAAAGGCCCAACGACTCATTTTGTTGATCATTCGACCCTCTTGAGAGGCTTATCTTTACATTATTGAGCTATTTGGTGGGCTTGACACCAAAAGTTTTGTTATTATGCACATTATTTTATTTTAGGGGCTAAATTAGGCCTAATTAGCTAAATTCATTAGGGAGTGTACAAATAGATGAGAGGTGTTTTTTTTCTCTCATCATCACTTGCATTGGATCATTCTCTCTTGTGAGATTTTTGCTATTGTTTTTGGAGGACGAAATTGGATGGATGGATGAATTTTGATGTTTGGATCTCTTCATTTTTGTCTTGGAGCTTCTGTATTGGCATATGATGATGATTGGATATACTTTTTTCTCACATGTAAGTTCTCTTTTAATGCTATTTTGTCATTTTCCTTTAGTCACATGCATGTTGCTGGGTAATTTCGCTATACTAGGCTGAAATTTGTTGCTTTCTTGTGTGAAATAATGAAATTTGTCTTTTTATAGTGTTGCATCATGTCATGGGCCATGTTTGAATGAGTGAATGTTCCTAGAGATATTTGTAAATTTTTTTATCTTGATAAGTCATCACATATTGCACATTGAAGTATAAAGACCTTGAAGCAATTGTCCCATGCCCTAATTGCCTTGCGAAATTGTCCTAAAGGCCTTCTTGATGAAGTGAAACTATCCCAAGCATTGGAATCTCCTTGACTACGTTTCTCCCAAAAGATTAGGCACTGGTCCTCCATAGGTGATTGCCATAAAGAACACTCTTTATCACCTCCCCCTCATTCTTCTAGGCCTAGCCTCCATAGGGGACCTAGGGCATCACATTTCTCACAAGATTCCCATAAAAACATTTCGATCTTCTACCCTCTATTGTGCTGTTGTGCCTCCTAGAAGCCCTCCAATTTTGGAGCCATTTCAACAGTGGAGTCTTGAGATATTTCAAGCCCTAGATTTAAGATTGATTCTTGCCCTTTGATTCCCTCTAGTGACCCCATTGAGACCATTGTATTATGATTGTTGAAAATTCTTCCTTTGATCTCCTTCTTCTCCTCAATTAGGTCAAATATACCCTTAATTGATGAATTCTACCCCCTTGACCTAGTTTTGGGTCCACTTGGTCCTGTGTGGTCCCACAACCTCTTGAAGATAATTTCACACAGACCACCTGGAACCCAATTTTTCACAAGGATTTCTTTGAGTAGGCCCCTCCTTTACGATTCCTATTTGCTAACCCTAGCCCTTGAGATCCCCTTGGCCCTTTTCAGAGAGCCTTACAACTTGCTTCTCAAGAAAGCAAATCAGAAAATTGAGTCTCTCTTATGTAGATGCCCTTAGGAATCACTCTTTCTCCCTTATTGACCCATTCATCTAGTGATTCCTTTCACACCGGGTCTCCTCCCATTGATGAAAGTCCGTAAAGAGTAGGGAGATTTAGCAGAGGTGGCAGTGTGCTATTACTCCATTATTTCCCTTGACCTAACTGTTGCCCCTTAAGGATCCACTTCTAGGACCCATGCTATTTTGAGCGATAACAGGGCCTTGCTTCTGCTTTTGTTTTTGTTTTTGTATCTTGGAACTGGAAGGCCTTTCTTAATTTATCACCAAATCTTTCATTGGTGAATCATTTATTTGAATGACGTCCTTAGCTAAGGAAGGGTTTTGTTTTAATTTGAAACTTACTCGAAGTTCATTCACATGCCTAGTATGAGGCTTTCGAAACCCATACAGTTCAGTTAATCTGGGTTCATTATCTCCTTCATCTCGTGCTGTGTTGTCCACTGTTGTTTCCATAGGTGCCTCCTTTGCATATTTTTGCATTTGACTCATAGGAATTGGTTCAATGGCCTCTGATATTTCAAATGGCTCAGGCTTTTGAGTAGGAGATAACATCTCTGTCCTACTCGCTCTCCTAGTTTTCCTTTTATAGACCTTTCTAACGCTGGCACAGGGACAACGTTTTAGGCGCTCAAAACCTCCCCTTGCTTCTGGTTTTAATGGTGGAAGAGGAGGGTTCTCCTGCAAGCTTATGTGCCTTTTGTAGGTCTCTTCGTCTTTTTCTTTTGATAACCAGAGAGTTAGGGTTTCCAGTGTGAAAATTCTATCACTGCAGCAACTGATTTACTTTTCCTACTTATTTCATCATAAGTTATTCATGAAATTATTTCAACAAACATTAAAATAAATACTGCTGCAGATATCACACCGTAATACAAAAACAAACATATGCACTAATGTCCCTGGAAAAACCCAATGTGGGAAAACCGGTGCAGTAAGGGAGGATTTTATTATTCAACAATTTTCTTGTACAATAGGGTGCCAAACTGGCTTACCCACAGATAGAAAAACTTCCAGCACTTTTCTAAACCCAGCGTAGGACCTACTGACCTCTGCTACAGTGTGAAACCCTCTACGTCAGCTTGAAACCCTCTATGTCAGCCTACTGAGGCTCTGCACAGCCTCTCTAGGCTTCTACGTCACTCCTACAGCCTCTGCGTGGATGACGTAGGCCCTTCTGGCTCTGCGCAGTCTTTGTTGCCTCTGCGGGGCTTCCTCTGGCTCTGCGTCTGCCTCTTTTGCGCTAATCTCTCGTCTCTTTGTTCCGTACTTGCTGCCTCCTAACTGCTCTCTAGACCACTGGTTCAATTTCTCAGCAAACCCCGCTCCAAAAATTGAACTGACTGGTCTCCCTCAGTGTATTCTCCAAGTGCCCCTGAAGCCTCTTCTTATACTTTTTTTGTTGACATCTCAACAACCGAGATTAAGTCCCTAATCAACGACTAAGATTAGATCTGGCTTGATCCATTTCTTTTGGACCATTCTAACACAGATTCATATTAATACACATTAATATTTTATTTTCCCTAAGGTTAGACTCAGGGACTCCATTAAAATTATTAATTATTTTAATATCTCCTAATCTATTTAGAATCTGCCCAAACCCTTTCTGGGTATTGGAGATCTTATGTGCCCCAACCTCTCCACCAAATTTCGTGGCTAGAGCACATCCGATGCTACCCCAAATCAACATACCGAAACCTCCAAAGAACAAAAAATGATCCCAGGTTCTATTCAATTTCCTCAAATGGTCTACCACTAATAATTTAATTAGGTCTTTATGATACACAACAGACTTGGGCTTAGTTTGAACCTTGGCTGACATTTTTTTTAAACTCATTAGCAAGAAAAAAGGCAGATTGATACGTATCTTGTTGAAGAAAGTGTAACTAGGCTCGGTCTTTATAAATGTACTTTTGATATTTGTATTTATTCAAGAAAAAAAAATATTTTTGTTATATTTATCAATGAGTTTCTTGCTCATAGAAGTAGGTCAAGCACATATTTAAGTGCTTCTAGGAAGTCAAAGAGTCAATGTATTTATTGAAGACCCTTAAGGGCATGGTACACTATGTATACACTTGTATAAGAGTCAAAGGAAATATCTCCAAGCGAAGTCATGTCCTCTCCATGCAACGACATCCTCCTAGCAGCAAAAGTGATGAAGAAACACCAAGTCGGCCTACAGTCAACAAGTCGGCCTAAATGAGGGACAATCCTCTATATATAGAGGCTGTCGACTCCCTCATAACGACCATCACTCACCTCTGAAATCAACGAGCAAGAGAAGTCAAGGAAAAACGAAGAAGGACGAAGTTTAAGGGGTCTGCAAGTGCAACGAAGAAAGAAGGAAGAAAAGCGAAGTTTTAGGGCTGTTTCTAGGGAAAAGTACAGCCACACGTGTGAGGAAAAGGAGGGTAGTCTGCGGGGATATCAGCAGCAAGATCATAGTCACATTCATCTTTGTTTGGGCTAGAAACTCAGGCCTACAAGCTATGTTGCACGAAATGGGGAAATGGGTACGAGTTTCCGAAACGGGCACAGGGATGAAACATGACCTCCCCAAATTTTGGAAACGGGGAAACACAATATATATATATATATATATATATATATATATATATATATATATATATTAGGACATTTAAGAAATATGTGCAATCATAAAGCATATATGATACATTCTAATTTATTACATTATGATTAAATTGTCAATTGTTAATGCATAAACTATATGTCTCTCAATTTACATCACATTTACTCATGAATGATCACATAATGAAAATAGCAATATCAAAAATCAGCCATGAGAAATTTCTAATTTCTTGTCTGGTGCTTGATTGGCAGTCTCCTCCTACATAGTCGAACGACCTTAGTGCTCTTGATTAAATACAAGTTCCATACCCTAGTACCCTACGTGCTCTTGATTATTGGGGGTCTCCCCTGCATAGAGGGCTTGGTTCTCTTGATTAAATACAAGTTCCATACCCTAGTACATGACAAAATCCAATGGAAACATTGTAATCCCCCCAATCCTGAAATCCTGAAAAACAGATAAGTCTGCTGGATTTTGAGTGAAATCTAATATTCTACTTTCTCCATATGAAATCCAATGAGGGCAAAACCACTCTCAAACATCCCGAGTCATTTCATGGTAATGTTAAAAATTTAAGTAAAAGGATGGAAAAATAAAGGAGAATGTCACATTTACTTTAAGAATTTAACATTACCATGAACTGCATATCAACACTAGGGCCATAGGCTTGAACATTAGGTTGCCCCACTCAAAGGCATCTAGAAGCATCCAGAAGATATTTTAGTCGCCCAACAAAAAATTAGAAGCGAAAACATAAAAAAAATACAAGAAAAGGTCAAGTTAGAAGAAGAAACTCCACCGTACGGCCTGGAAACGCATTTCTAGCCTTACTGGCCACGTTTCCTCCTCGAGAAACGGGCCAGTATGGCTGGAAATGCGTTTCCAGGCTGTACGGTACGAGTTTCCTCGTTTCCGGCCAAAAACGGACCCTTCTCCAACGTTTCCTGCAACTTAGCCTACAAGGCTTCCTACTCAAGTGAAGAAGACTCTCTCTCAAGCGAAGGTGAAAGGACCCTAATTCACAAGGATACCTTCCACATGTGCAAGAATCTAGGGCTACTGTACAGTCACATCAGTTTACCTATACATCTCAAGTAGAATCTTGTTTGATCAAGAGAAAGGTGTCTCCATAAGTAAAGGACATCACTAAGTATAGAAGAGAAGCATCTCATCTAGAGCTCACATAAGCAAGGTCTATCTCCAGTGAAAGAATGAAGGAGGAGGATGAAGTGCCAAGGAGCAAAGTGCTGGAAGAAGGAAGACTAAGTGTCGGGGAACAAAGTGTAGAAAGGAGTAAGGACTTGACTTGTGCTTGAAGGACATTCTAGTCAAGGGTCTAGGGTTTGGCATTGATCAATAAGAAGCTTCAATAAGAGAAACTTACCAAAGGGTTTTCCTCTCTAAGAGAGAGAGGTTTTGGCCCTGGCAGAGAGCCAACATTTTGTGTTCTTATTTCTTATGTTTTGGTAGCAGTTTGATGAAGTAAACAAACACACTAATAATAAGAAGAAGATCAAGCTAAGATAAATTGTAAAAGTACTTCACAAATTGTTATCAAGTCTAGAAGAATCCTACTGTACACTATTGCCCTTGATTCTTCAACATGGTATCAGAGCTACGTTGACACATCAAGGAAAGGGCATCTCAAGAACACTCATCAAGAAAGGACATCTACAAAAGTTGAAGCATCAAGCCAAGAAGTCTCAATCTCATCAAGGACAAGAAAGGACTACAAGAAGACTACAAAGCAAAAGGAGAGGCCTTTTGTATAAAGGCACCTACAAGAAGAGCAAATCAAGGAGGGACCTACATCAAGCCTCGCCATCTTCAAAAGGAAAAGCTCTACAAGCACAAGTCATCAAGCAATCAATCAAGTCCATTTAAAGAGAGCAACTTTAAGAACATCAAGATCCAAGGAAGGCAAGCCATCAAGTCTTCAAGAAGAAAGAAAGTCCGCTACATCTCAAACTCTAACAAGTAAGTATATGTCCCCTTCTGATTATACATCAATGTCTTTTTGCATGGAAAGCAATAAATTGGTTGGGACCACTAACTTCCTTGCATGGAAGAAGAGGATTGATTTACTTCTCGAGGAGAATGAAGTTTGAACTTCTAGAACACATCAAAGGGAATATCACTATCCCTGCTAAGGAAAAAACTCGAGCCTTAGCCGAGTACAATAAGGATGAGACAGGAGCTCAGAGGATTCTAATAGAATCCATCACTCTCTCATTCCTTATGTCTCCAAACTTGAAACATCAAAAGAAATCTATGACAAACTAATAGAGCTATTCTCGGTAAGCACAATTGGAGAAGTAATATCTCTTCGAAATGATTTGTATAAGATGAAGATATCAAAGGAAGGAATAGCTCCATACTTCATGAAGATCTCTGAGATGAGGGATCAACTTCAAGAGCTAGGAGAAGTCATGTCTGACAGAGAAATGACAATCGTAGTACTCAATGCTCTACTTGAGGATTGGGGCAACTTCACATCAAGCATATATGCCAAGAAAGCTCACAGCTTGTGGGGTTGAGGATTTTTCCCACATTTCTGGGTGGGCGAATTTCGTGGACAACAGGCAAAACATTGCTAGTAATTTGACGTGCTCTGCAGGTCCTGGATTATTCCAATCGGGTCAGGTGCATTAAATTTGTCATCCAATTTACAGTTGGTACCATTCAGAATGAGGGAACTGCTCGAAAGTTTCCTAGGGGGTTTTCTTTCTAGAGAAAAAGAAAAAAATGTAGGAAAAAGTCACGTGAACTTTTGAGTTTATGAAAATTAATTTGAGGAAACATATTCATTGATAAAGCATACATCATTACTAATTTGAGTTCCATCTTCAATTAATATTCATGTATGTCAAAAAAATGCATACAAGTTAAGCTAAGATAAGATAATTTTATTAATGTCTGATCAAGTAGGGAAAGTAAAAAATCTAATTTCTCTAACATATAAATTGATATTTGAGGATGCAGATACATGAGAGGTTAACATATGTGGATAAGAGGTCAACATGAGATAATATTCTTGTCAACCACACTGGCTTCTATCTCATCTGAGATACATTTGCAGGAGACAATATAATGTTATCAAAAAGACATAGCACTAAAACATGGAAATGGGAACCCAATGAAAAACCTTAATGCATCAATTACAGGAATTAGGAAAGACTTTAGCTGACCCAAAAGGGACAAAATCCAGAATACGGGATAATCTCCCTCAAGTATAATTCCAAGGGATTCACTGTCTATAAATAAAGCCACTGGCCAATCTATATATCAATGAAATTATAGAAATTCATAATATTCAAAGCAAAGATTGCTTAATGGGTAGGTATTCGTTCAAGAACACCTCTTGGGAGATATTGAAGCTTAGGTCAAAAACATAGGGAGGAATAAAAGTCGAGGGAAAATAATGTTTCAAAAAGCATTCCCTCGGTTTATCTAGTAGGCAAGTGCTCAATAAAAGTCATCTAGATTCATATTTTGAAGGCGATCATGCAGATATTAAAGTGAGCTCTTAACAACCATTGGGGATATATCAGGGTAACCGATTGTTAAATGAATAAACATTTACTAAAGAACTCAATGTTTTTGTAGTTTAAGGCATACCTTTATTTCTTGACAAACCTTATCTTGGGTGGCTTCCTTCCATACTCCTTGAGGATATAGCAAATGTCTTCCTAATCAAGACAATAGAGGGAGAATGGTGATTAGGATTTAATATAATCAAAACTAATGAGTACATGAAACAAAAATTGAAAGGAAATGAGATACTTATCTTTGGGAGTTGTTGGGGGCTCCCTCCAAAGCTTGAGGTATACCTATAAACTTACAAAAGAAAAGTTCTTTTCCAAAAACATGTTAAAACCTATAAATTCTAAATATCAAAAATAGAATAACTAAGACTAAAGGCAAAGGACTTAATAGTGTAAGTCCCCTTTGTCAGATTCTTTGGGTTTGACCTCCTTTGGGTGTCCTTCTTCAACAATGTTGGCTTGATCTCTTTCTCTCTTCTTATTTCTTGGATTGTCGGGACAATCACTCATGTAGTGACCCTTCTTATGACATTGATAACATTCTACCTTGGACATGTCAATTTTCTTCCTTGGTCCTTGTGATTTCTTTCTTCCATGTTCAACAATGTAGGCATTTGATACTCCTTTAGGATTGGCAACTAGAGAGATCCTCAATTCTTCTTGACTGCAGGCAATCCATAGTTCTTCAAAAGTGGGAGCTTCCTTCCAATTGTTAGATCCTGCAGCAAATGCACCCCAAGTAGGTGGAAATCCTAATAGAGAAGTGATCACAAGTTCTTTGTTTGGAACAATTTCATCAATGGCCAAAAGATCATCCCTGATTCTTGCTATCTTCATAAAGAAGGAGGCCACTGTGTCTTCTTTAGTCATCTTTGTGATCCTCAACTCATTTTTCAAACTTGCTACTTGACCAATGTTCTTAATAGTGAATAACTTTGACAAGGCTTCATACATTTCCTGAGCATAATTGATGTTGGCTATGAATGGGACAAGGTTGTCTGTTATTCCTTCTACCATTAGAGTCATGGCCACTAATTCTAGTTCCCTGAATTTCACTTTGTTAGCATCACTGGAGTCATTTGTAGGCTTCTTGACTTTTCCTTTAACCAAGTCTAGTACCTTGTTCTTTTCAAGGATGAGGTCAATCCTCTTCTTCCAGGACCTGTAGTTTGAGGCTCCTTCAAGTTTGTTCCCCTCTTTGATTTTGTTAGACAACTTCCTTGAATATAGTAGATTCCTTCCCTGAGATAATCCTTTTGAATGGTTCCTTGATCAAGTGCTTGACACTGCCTTTTTCTTCTTTCTTCACCAAAGCTCTGATACCATGTTGGAAAATTAGAAAGGCAGAAAGATTTTCTTATCCTTGATAATTACTTGTGATATTCTTGATTGGTTATTACGATTCTTTATATCTTCTTTCTTTTTGTTCATCAAACAATTATCAAAGCAATAACACATAAAATAATGGACACCAGATGTAGGCACTATGCCAGGGAAAAAACCCCCTCGAGGGGAAAACCCAGTCAAGAAAATTCTTCCTTTCAATAGTATTTTTTGAGACTTTTCACCTTAGACAAAGGGACCTTCCCTCCACACCAAGTCAGCCTCCCAGATCTTTGACCTCCTTTCCAGCAACTTTGACTAGGCAGCAACTTCCGGCATTAGGCAACTTTTGGCATCAAGGAAACTTGGAAGACTTCAATCTCCCAATCTAGGGCACGAAAGAGAGAGAGAGAGAGAGAGAGAGAGGCACCAAAATTTTGCTTTTCTTCTTCTCCTTAGAATCCACCCAACTCACACTTGTTTTGGCTTCCCGGCTTCGAACTTCGCACTTCCCAACTTCCTTAGATATATCGAACTTGCTTGAGATGAGTTGCTCCAAATGACTTCGACTTGCTTCTATTTATAGGCTCCATGTGAGGTCGAATTAGTATCCTTAGGCCGACTTGATTTCTTCTAGGCCGAATTGATGTGGAGGATACATAAATTACATTTGACTCAATACTTAACCTTTTTACATGATTCAAAATCCCAAGAAGGGTCTCTTTAAAAGTACAATGACTATTGACTCATAATAAATCCTAGAAGTTCTCAATGGGGACTTTGACCTAAAACATGGTGACCTAAGCATGAAACCCATGCTTCAATAACTCACAATAATAGTAATAATAAAAATATTTTCTTTATTCTTTTGACAAATACATTTCATGATGACTCAAATACATTAAATGTAGACCAAACCTAGTTACAATTTCCAACACCTAGGGCTTCAAGACAACCTGCATGCCTTCGTTCCTACAAGGGACATAGCCAGGCAAGAGAACTGCGAGGTCATGCGTTTTAACCTTTCATCCAAACTCATCTAGGAGATTGAATGATAGTTGAGGAAGTTTCCTAAATATCTATCAACCAAGCTTATGCTTGGAGCTAAAATTTAGAGAAATAAAATTGCAAAATGTAAATGATACCCAAAATTAAAACAAGTGCTTCATAACAAGATTGCTTATGAATTGATATGTCAATTATATATCAATTACAATGTCACACTTGCTTGGATTTAGAAGACATGAGATGCAAACTAGTTAAACAATGAAGTGAATATTGAAATAAGTGCTATACCAGCCACAAAATAAATTATACCAGTGGTAAATAAACCAGATATGAGCTAGTATATCAATGATTAAGATAAATAAACTTCAATGTGCTAACTAGCTTAATGAAGAATGTAAGTTAGAAATTAGATCTAGTGATTAAATGATTAAAAAAAGTGCAAGAAACTATGCTAGCAAAAGAAATGAGACAAGTTTTTGACTAACTATCTAAAGACCCTCCTACCAAATGAGGAGATAGGGATACCAAGGGGTAAACCCCAAGCTCCCTCAAGCAGAAAAGTTATTTTATTATTATTTGAAAAAAAAACCCTTTTGTAGACAATAGAGGGTTTTAGATTTTGAGGAGGGTTTACAACAAGAGTTTCAAAGGGAGAATACCCTTCCTCAAATTGCAAGAAAATGAGAAAAAATATTTGAAATGGTTTTCTACAATTTATAATGAAAAAATTCCTCCAAAAGAAATTCGATTTCCTCCAATACATCTGATGGGAGAGATAGGTGTCCAAGCTTCCAAGAGGGGAATTGTGCAAGGAGAGGGAGATAGACCCTCTATTATGTCCACGACCAAAGGTATGAAGGCCACAAAAATTGTAATTTTCTTGATTTCCCAAGCTTCCAATGTAGATCTCTTTCAAAATCGATTTTTTTAAAACCCTCATCATGCCTTCAAAAGGCAGATCTGTGCAAGAGATAAATTAATTCACAAAGGCATGTGAAGCTAACAAGTTAGAGATCAATTAGTGTAGAGCTATGAAACCGGATTTGTCCAAAATAGGCCACATGTCCGAATCCCACGAATCTGACACAATTCGATGGGAATTCGAATCCTAAAATGGGACACCACGTGTCCTAACAGGACACCATCGAATCCCGGTCGTGTCCTGTTAGGACACCTTGTGTTCGGATTTTGGGATTCGAATCCCAAAAAAGTGAGGGTTTATGAGGTTTGTGAGAGTTTATGAGGCTCTATGAGGTTTGGGAGGGTTTATGAGGTTTGTGAGGGTTTATGCAGATATTTGAATTTTGTATGTACTATGCATGCTATAATGTTACTAACTTACTTTGTAAACAGTAAAACTAACATCTAGATGAAGATCTATGTTTGAAATCAATGAATTTGTATCATTAAATGAGAATTTGTGTAAGAAATACTGAATTTTTAATATATATATATATATTATAATAAAATAATATATAACGAATCCTACGTGTCCTATTCCGGGGGTCAACGTGTCCGAATCCGACACTTGAATCCCTGTATCCTACGAATCCCGAATCCCTGTGTCAGGTGGCTTAGGTGTAGAGCATTAAGCGCAAATAAAAATTAGAACAATATTACCATAAAGAGTTGAAGAATAACACCATAAAGAATATGCCCCCAAAGTCCTTTTTTACTCAGAAAAATATCCAGTACAGAATTTTTGTAGAGCTTCACTAGCCAGTAGCTCAAGAATTACATGATGTTACAATGAGGAGCTCAAGGCTCTCTTTAATAGAAAAAAGGGGAGGAGATCTTGATGATGGCACACTTCTCCAAGGGAAACGACTATATCACCTTGAGAAAATCAAACCTTTCTCCAGCCCCCGCAGAGATCTTGAGGAGAGACTTTTTCCTTGGGAGTAGCTGGGTTGAGTGACAATTCAGTGCTGGAGTGGCTTGGACCACTTAAAAATTATTCTCCTTATTTTTTTTCGAAAAAATCTCATTCAAATCAACCAACTTGGACCATCTCCTCAAAAAAATCGATTTTCCTGGGACATTAGCTTTTCTCCTTGACCATTGAATTTTTTCTTGGGTCATCTTTCCTTGGTAAATGGAATTCCCATCACTTTTTGACTTGACTTTAATTTTTGGGAATTTCCACTTCATTTTTTAGCATTTTCACTTGGAGAGAATTTTTATTTTCTCCCAATTTTTATTTTCCAACCAATTTATTTGTCAGTATTTTTACCAAAAACTAGAAAAATGGGTTTTGAGTAAGTGTGTCTAAATAGAAAGTTACGGTGTAGAGGTCTAATTTTGAGTATTCATACCCCCTACAACTTCTCTAGACAACACTTATTGCATCTTACATCAAAAACTTATTAAAAATACCGTCTTGTAGGGAATTTTTAATAATTCCAAGAAACTTTAGAGATGATCTATTATGTGGTAATATACATTGACTTTAGACACTAGGACTCACCTAAGACTTGAGTGAACTCATTTGCTAGTAAAGTCCTAAGCTACCTAGGCCTGTTACATGACTCTTTTCCATCATACTAGAGTCATTTTTACAATGTCCTCGCAGGGCTGCGGAACCTAAACAATGAAATACAGAGAAGAAGAAAGGGGCTTATAAGCCCTGATGAAAATCTGGAATTCTGAATATTCTGAAGGCCCTGGGATGCTCTGAAGTGTGCTTTGATCATGGAACCTTTGACATATCTTCAAGTTCAACTTTAGCAGTCAATGCTGCCAACAGCGGCACCAACCAATTGAGCTAACACTTGGGGTTTTCCTACGAATTTTTTTATTTGAATACAAAATTTAATAAGTTGGAAACATTTTGACAGAAGGTGATTGTTCCTAGGATACCTTATAGACAATTTGTTGAACTGTGATTATAGTAGAGAAATATTGCTATGAATGATGACTTTGACTAATGAGACCAAATATTCTGTTATGGATTTGTTACTGTGCATGGTTTCTGTAATCTGATAATGATTTCTGCCATACATTTTGCAGGGCGAGTATCAACTACCTATTTCTAATAGTCATCAAGGAATATTTTCACAGACAAACAGATACCAGGTCTATTAGAATATCATTTTTATGAATACAATAACATCATAAAGGCTAAAGCTAATTGTCATATCAATAGATTATATGATTGAAAGCTTATCAGGATTGTCAGATATGTGTGCCAAATTTGCTAACTGGCAGCGCAAAATTCAATTCTTTTAGAAAGTTAAATGTCTGATAATATTGTGAAAGTAATTTTAAAAATACCAACTTGATTTGTTGAGGCCATTCTTTTAAAATTATTTCTTTGCATTTTCTGATTGATCTGTTTCTTTCTATGTTTACAGGTTTTGGATTCATTAATAATGCTTTTCACTCGTAGGAAACCTCCTGCTGCAGAGGTTCTGTGGCATGCAGGTTATCTTCTGCGACAACTTCTTCCATATGAAAAACAGAAATTCAGCAATCATTACCTTCAATTACTTGATGTAAGCATGATAGACTCCTCTTATGCATTTTTTAAGATGTGAAATCACATTTTCTATCAAATTCTGAACTTGGAAAGATATGCTTGTTAGAATGTTGTCATAAAAATATAAAAAATTCTCCATTAAGATATGAATATCTAACCATTAGCATGTCATGCACATTGTTCTTATGTAAAGGTTTTTTATTTCAATTGCTGTTTTTTGTCCACCGTTACAGCAAAATCTAGCACTTCTAGAGATAGTCCAAAAGCTCAAGTGTGAGTCCCACTGCACCTTAGAGGTGGCCCACTGTCACCTCGCCAACCCTCTTCTTGCTTCTGGCTAGCTCTCCTCTCACTCAAGGGGGGTTCTCCCTACAGATCTGAGAGATCTAATGGCCTGGTCACACCAATCAAAAACTCCCCAAAAGTTCTACTTCGCACTCCAATCAAATGATATAATCAATTAGGAGCCAAGTGGAAAATAGGATTGCTAGTTTTTTTAGAGTAATCAGGGTTAGATTTCAAAGGATATGTCCCTAAACATCATAACGACAAAATTTTCCAGGAGTTGGAACCCTAGGAAAATAGTTTTTATGATTTACAAAAAGATAAAAACTTTAAAGTGATGGAGAATGAATGATCAGTGCCTTAGCTTATCAATGAATTTCTGGGTATATGGAGTTATACAAGGGGTGTAAGTCTATGGATGAGGACCGATGGAAGAGATTTATGAGAGAGAAAAAGCTACAATGGGGTTTCTCTACTTGACAAATCCCAAAGACTTTCAATCAAATTGGAAATATAGAGCAATGAAGCTATGCTACAGCCATAAAGATTCAACACATTTGGGAGAAATTTTAGTGAAACTCTTATTCTACAAAATGTACAAGAATAATAAGATACTCACAATAAATTTTGCACAAAACCAACATAGAATCACCATTTACCATCCAAGAGAAAAGTCCATCCAATCACAATACCCTCTCCATGACATTTTGAATTTACTCAACTCGAAATATCCATAGCCAGTTTTACAAGAGAATTGCAGAAAATTTCAGGCTACTTGTGGGATTTCTCCCCCAATACTCCATGGGAAAATGCGGTGAGAGTTCTCTCTATTTATAGGAGAGAACCCCAACTCATTATTACAATAAAATAAATTTTTCTAAGTTAAATTGCCCTATTTTAGCCTATGCAGGGGCAGGAGTCCCATTCTAAAGTAA
The DNA here is from genome assembly GCA_000404065.3 of Pinus taeda. NCBI lineage: Eukaryota > Viridiplantae > Streptophyta > Pinopsida > Pinales > Pinaceae > Pinus > Pinus taeda. The sequence goes on along the minus strand of APFE031024860.1, from coordinate 8,483 downwards.
TATAAGATGAGGTTTCTAACGGCACATTTACAAAAATTGCGGGCTGAAGTCCTCAAAAGATGACCCTTCTTCACAAATGAAGGGTAACTAAGGGGTGCTGGTGCAGCATCCAGCCTCCAAATGCCCTTAAATAGCGCTTTTTATTCGATGAAATCAGCAAATTAAGCTCCAAGCATGGGAAAGTGGGTCTTCAAATGAATACTCATCCCCCAATAATCCCCAAATGGTGGGTCTCCTTCATCAAAAAGCTCAGATCTTCGCTTCAAGATGGATGCACATTTTAAAAGGCAATTTCCAAAGGCACCTTTCCACCATAATGATCCAACCTTGGGCCAAATCAGCGCTGTAGGACGTTATTCCAGGTTGGCCCTCCCAAGTACCTTTGATTTAAAATTTAACATTTCTCCAACAGAAGTTCGCTCCTTTTAAAATTTCATTAGTTTTCAAACACAAATACAGATCAACTCTAACCAATAATTGTTCTAGCACTCCACCCTTGTATATATACATAAACACCCACTTACATTTGTGCTTCTTACCCAGAAAACCTGTGTCCTGTTTCTGTAATACCAGACAGGCCAGAGTTACATACTCCAAACTACAGAGGAAATCCTCATGTTCAGACGTCAGTCAATCTATGGGGAAGGTGTGTTTGGGAAAATTTATACCAGTTGTGGAAAGGTGATTAGCATCTGCAACATTGCTGACTGTATCTGAGGGCAAGTCTGCTGTTTTACGCCGAGGATGCTGTTGTGTAGATTGAGCAGATGTTACCTGACCAGATCTCATCCAGTGCCTTGAATTTTTCAGGCATATCTAAGTAAAAGAGGTTCATCTTGGAGAAGTAATACTCACGATATTCACTGTGCAACCGACAGGAGACACATTACACTCTCAAAGTACCTTCAGTGATGCTAGGGAGGCAAGTGTTCAAATCACTGTGCACCCTTTTCTACTATTGTGTTCACTTCAACTGGTTTCGAGCATCGAACCCTTCCCCACACATCTCAGACCCCTGGAGCAGCTTACAATGGACACAAAAGAAGATCTGATATTATGTTCCTTTTGTGGGCTATATTATCCTCAGTATTCCTGGAGCAACTATTGCCTAATGGACGGCCTTTGAAGTACCCTAAACAGAGCCCCCTTTTCTTGGGTATGTTGGCTGAGAGACCAAACCTCCTTTCGCATATCTGCTGACCATCACCTTGTGGAATAGCTGCTAGGTGCCCTGAAATTTTTTCAAGTATACCAGCCCTTATATACTCAGTCTCATAGACATTTACAAAGCAAGAAATAGCCCCCGTTGCCACCAGTTAATGACCAGTCAAAATTGGTGATAACAACCCCCATGTTGGAAGTCCAAGGACAGTTAGGGATATCTGCAAATGGCTTACACCCAACATTGTGATAATTTTGAGGGGAAATATCCATGAAGATGCTTACATCCCCGATTTTGTAATGTTGCTAGTCTAGTAAACTCCCAGAGGCACATCAAAATGACCGAGAGTTTCAGCAAAATCTGAAGGACATGATAAATATGTTCCAATAACTATTGGGGCAAACTCGAGGCCTGTCTGCATCTATCCCTATCTAATAATTCTCCTTTGAGTTGGAAATGAATATTAGCATCTTGCATTTTGATAGAATTTTAAATGTGGAAATATTGGTTGCATGGTTGTGTTACATGGTAGTGTATTTTCAGGCTCACCAATGTTAAGGACGTTATAGTTGAGAATGGTATATGGAGGGCCAAACCCTTGTATATTGGTAAGTTCATCCTCACCAACGAGTTAACAACAATAGACCAGTCATTCAAAGATGTGGTTAGTTGATGAAAATATTTAGAGAAATATCAAGGCAAACTCCCTCTTCCTGAGACAATCCAACAACCCTATCCCCACAATCCACCACTCTCATCAACTACAAGCTTGGGGTCGATCATTGATTCCCCAATAGGTTTTGAATGTATGTATATGTCATCCCACCATACATACTTTGCATATGTCTCCTTAAGACTAGAAGGCTCATCTAGCTTCATGCTGTACTATACAAGTGCCATAGGATCAACAAGCAACCTGTGAAGACCACCAAGTCACACACCTCTAGTGAAAGTCCTTGGACAAGCTAGACTACAATCACTAGTAACGCAATTGTACAATGATGGTCTGCCAAAAACGAAATTTAAAGCAGAATTTTTATCAAGCTGGAAACAAACAAAATATCATTCAACTAACATCACTTGATGGCATGGCAAAATAAATGGAGCATTATCCTTTTTTAGGATAAGTAGCATTGTCAACCAACTCCACACATATGTCCTTCTTTCTCCTAAATCTTTTTGATTCCTCATCCATCTCTACTACAATATTAGTTCTTGTTTGGCCTTCTCCTCCTCCTTTGGACACTAATTAGCTTAATGTTCCAACTAGTGACACCTAAACATTTCACCTTACTCAAGTATTTCTTTCCTGGACTTGAGTCTTTCTTCTTACCCTCATTGTTCCCTTTCTTTGTTCTTCGAATGAAGGCTACTTCTTCTACTTCCTTTTGATGTGCTAATCAGGGCTCCAATGTGATCTCTTCTTCCACAAGGTTATCTTAAAGCTTTGCAAAATTTGGTCAGTTCACAAGCATAAACACCTTGGGAAAAAGGGACCCTAAGATGAAGCAAATCCATTCAAAGTAATGGATACCAACTCTTTATCCTTCACCTTCGTCCCTATGGTAGTGAATTGAACTCTTAGCTTTGTGACATTGATAAAGTAGCGCATGTTGGAAATTCTGAGAGGGGCCTGAATCAGTATTTCCTTTTAATTACACACAATTGGTTAGTTTATTACTTTAAAACATTCAAAGCATTAGATTAGAACAGAAAGCACCATCACATGAAAGATAATACACAAAATATGTCGTCTAAACCAAGTGTTGTGTTATGTATGATGTCCATGTTGAAGAATGTAACTAGCTTCAGTCTTCATAATTGTTGATGTACTCACTTCAATATGTATCCTATGTAACAAACAAAAGAACAAAAGAAAAAGTTACTATTTTAAAGCATGGGTTTCATGCTCATTATTGATGGTCGTCTAGGTAAAAACATGTTCTTCATGCTTCTAGGGTTTGTTAGGTCTTAGGAGTTATTGTCATGAGTCAAAGGAGTCAACATCATGTTTATGAGACCCTTCTGGGAAAAATGTAATTGGAAAAAGAACTATTTTTGAGTCTAGAAATTCCTGGAAACTCTAAAAGTACAAGTCGGCCCTGACAACTACAAGTTGGCCTTAAGGAGGGAATTCGACGCCTTGAGAAGGCTATATAAATGAGTAGTTCGACCTCATTTGGGACTCACTCACCAGGAAGTTTGATCTCACAAGAAGAAGTTTGATCTGTAGCTGGGAGAAGCAGAAAAAGAAGGGAGAAGGCCTAGAAGGCAAGAGGAATCCAAGGAGGAGGCAAAATCTTTGTTTTTGGGTTCTATCTCTCACATGTGCAAAATCTAGGGTTTTTGCAGCTTCTTGGAAGGATTGAAATTATAGGGTTGAAGTTGCAGTCTTGAAGCTGGCAGGTTGAAATTGCAGTTTGAAGCTGGTTGGTGTAGGATCAAGGAAGGACTTGCTAGAATGGTTGCCTTGGTACTTAGAGAAGGACTTGGTCTAGGGTTTGGGTCTTTGTTTCAAGAAAATTCTATAAGAAGAGGAGTTTTTTCGAGTTTTCTCCTTGGAGGGGTTTTTCCCTGGTGAAGAACCTAATTTCTATGTCCTCTGTTGCTATCGCTTTTGTTCTTGATGTTTGTTTGATAAAAAGATCTAAATAAAGAACACAAACAAGACTAGGTTCACAAGCAAATATTAAGGTTAAGGAAAATTGGAATTAATAACTGTCACTTTGCATTTTCTAACAGCGCATACAACATTTACTAGATAAGTCTCGAAGGAAGTACAAGACTCCCCAAGTCTGAAGATATGCAGACTAAGTCTGCAAGAGTCTTTAGTCTCCTTTGCAATTAATCAATCTGCCCACAGCTACCACAATCATCAACGACCAATGCTACACACACTTGCTGCTGTTGCTAACACTGTCCACTTCAACTGCCACTACCGCTGTTGCAATATAACTATTCATTGCTACTATTGTTCTCCATTACTGCTATCCTCTGTCACTATTGTCCTCTGCCACTGTTGCCATTCAATAATGCATTGCCATTCCTGTCACTTCTGCTTCAACTACTATTGTTGCTTCTTGTTGAAAAATGTAACTAGGTTCGGTCTTCATAATTGTATTTGAGTCATAATAAAATGTACTTATGAAAAAGAATGAAAATAAATTTTATTATTATTATTAAGACTTATTAAAGCATGGGTTTCATGCTTGGGTCATCATGTTTTAGGTCAAAGTCCCCATTGAGGACTTCTAGGATTTATTCTAAGTCAATAGAGTCATTGTACATTTAAAGAGACCCTTCTTGGGCTTTTAAATCATGTAAAAATAATTATTTTTGAGTCAAAAATGAATTATGTCACCTCCACACCAAGTCGGCCTCAAGAAAGGTAATTCAACCTCCCCAAAAGCCTATATATTGAAGCAGTTCGGTAGATTTGGAGGACAATCACTCACACAAGTTTGATCTCCTAGAAGAAGCTGTGAAAAAGTGCAAAGTTGTAGTGGAAGAAGGAGAATTGAAGGATCAAATGTTTTGGGTTATCTCTCTCTCTCAAACGTGTGATTTTCTGGACTACAGCATCAAGGTCGAAGTACGACATCAAGGTCAAAGTATGACATCAAAGTCAAAGTGATACTTCAAGGTCAAAGTTGTTGCATTAAGATCGAAGTTGCTAGGTTGAAGTTACTACTGCATTGAAGTGCTGCTGTTGCTGCTACTGTTGCATCTAGGTCGAAGACAGTACTGGAAAGTGATCATCTGCTGAAAAAGGAAAGGAATGACTTGGTGTGGAGGAAGACTGTGTCTATGTCAAGAGTCTTGGATTATCTCAGGAAAACTTTTGAAGGAAGAGTTGTTGACTCGGTTTTCCCCAAGATTGGGATTTTGTCATGACTATTCACCTACATTTGGTGTCCTTGATCTTAATGCTATTGTTTTGGTAATTGCTTGATGAACTAAGATAAAAGAAGAACATAAGAAAGTTAATAAGAACACAAGAATCTCACAAGTAATTATCGAGTATAAGAACATCTTTCTGCCTTTCCAATTTTCTAACATGGTTTCAGAGCTAAGGTGAAGAAGAAAGAAAAAGGTAGGTTGAAGATCTATTGAAAGAAGACTAAGGAATCTCAAGAAGTTGAGCAAGGGATCATATAAGGAGACCTTAGAAGGAAAGAAGTTTACTACCTTCAAGGACAATGTCTAACTTCATAAAGGGAGAGATCAAATTAGAAGGAGCAACAAATTATAGGTCATGGAAAACGAGGATAGATCTAATCTTCAAAAACAATTAATTTTTGGATCTAGTCAAAGGAAAAGTAAAGAAGCCTACAGATGAATCAAGTGAAGCAAAGAAAGCAAAGTTTAGAGAAACAAATATTTTGGCCATGAGCCTAAGAAGGAGTCAGAATATCTTTAGTAATCAACAAGGAGAGTGAAGAAGAGAAAATCTCGAATGACTGTTTCGCTCATCACAAGAAGAAAGGAACTTTTAAGAAGTCCAAAGGGCCAATGCTACAGTTGTCACAGGATGGGTCACTATCAAAGGAATTGTCCTGAGAATCCAGGGAATAAAAGGAGGAACAGGGATTAAGCAAACTTTGCTGAAAAAGTTTCACCAAAGAAGAACGAGATGGAAGGATTTGAAGTCAAAGACCTATTTGTTAGGGACTCTATCCCTTACGTATCCCTCAAGTTTGAATTAAGAGGGAGCCCTAACCGCTTTCCAAAGATAAGTATCTTACTCCTTGTATTATCTTTTATATTTGGTTTACCTTACTTATCGAAGTTTGTTTATATTAAATACTAATGACATTTATATTTTCCTTGTTTAGGAAAAACTCACTGAATACTCAAGGATTATGAAAGAAGACCTCACAAGACAAACCATTATGATTACAAGGTTTGTTAAGAAACAAAGATATGCCTTAGACCCAACGTTGAAGGGCCAATGCTACAATTTTCACAGGATGGGTCACTATGAAAGGAATTGTCTTGAGAATCCAGGGAATAAAAGGAGGAACATGGATCAAGCAAACTTTGCCGAAAAAGTTTCACCAAAGAAGAACAAGATGGAAGGATCCGAAGTCAAAGACCTATTTGTTAGGGATTCTATCCCTTACGTATCCCTCAAGTTTGAATTAAGAGGGAGCCCTCACCGCTTTCCAAAGATAAGTATCTTACTCCTTGTATTATCATTTATATTTTGTTTACCTTACTTATCGAAGTTTGTTTATATTAAATACTAATGACATTTATATTTTCCTTGTTTAGGAAAAACTTACTGAATACTCAAGGATTATGAAAGAAGGCCTCACAAGACAAACCATTATGATTACAATGTTTGTTAAGAAACAAAGGTATGCCTTAGACCCAACGTTGAATGAGGTGGGGACGTTTTTTGGAAGCGGGGACGCGGAAGCGTCATTTCCCAAAAATCTAGGAATCGAAGTGTCTACTATATATATTTATATTTTTTTGCATTTATATCAAAAAAGCATCTAAAATACCAAATTAGTTGTAGAAGGCATGAAAACATGCATATTTTTACATAAATCAAGATAGATATGGCATCCATCGTACATCAATGATTAATTATTCCAGCATCAGCCATCTAGAATCTAGATTTGTTAAATTGGCAACTAGGGCCAAACTCCATGTGGGTCAACGTATTTATGGCAGCTGATATTTTTATTGGATCCCTCTCATCGAGAGGTGTAGGATCGATCTAAAGATCATCTGATTCCGATAAGTATTTATGGAGATATGAATTTATTTTGTTTATGTAATTATTATCAAGCCGACCAGCTCTTATGTAGGCTGTAGAAGCCCAATTGTCATGTCTATTCATCATCCTCTTTTAGTATAAATAAGAGAGGGTTTGGAGTCATTAGCACAACACATTCTTCAAGTGATCTCCTCCTCTCCACGTCTTGGGTTATTAGTGAAGGAGAGACACTTAGAAGAATACGTTGACCTTGGATGATGCCCTAGCTGCTGTACGATGTTGAAGGAGATCTGACCGCAGTAAAGGAGGTCTCATATGCAGCAAAAGAAGCCCTAGCCGCAATTCTAGAAGAGCCCTAAAGACACAGCTAAGGAAACATCAAAAGAAGACCTAGCCACAGATCAGAGAGGCTCTAATTCATAGCCAGAGGGAGGCTCTAATTCTGCAGCAAATAGACCCTAATACGCACAGCAAGCAAAGGATAGGACAGCGAGGAATGGAACGCTGTTTCAGGGAGGCCGAGGTGTTGTCTTGTGGGTTGTAGTCTTGATCTTGAAGGCCGAGAATGAAGGGACTGTCTCAGAGCATTGTTGAAGGATGAACAGTTCTGTTAAGAGAATGCCGCAGTCATTTTTGGGGTGAAAGGTTTGTGCATTGGGCTTGAAACTGCCCTTAAAGAGTAGCGTGGAGGGCAGCACCCTATTGGAGGACAGCCGTAGTAAGAAGAAGCAATTTTGGGTTAGTTTAAGGGTTGTTAGGGACTATGGTTAGGTGCCCTAACCAGTCCAGAATTGCAGCAGCCTAATTACCCTCAAACAGTGAGCTAATGCACATATTCTGAAGTGTATCTTGTATGTGTTGAGACAGCTTGATGGGCAACTTATAGGAGTCCTTAGGACAGCTAGTTTGCTGTGATAAAAGAAGGTACTTATCATATGCCTTAAGGACTGTTTGATAAGCCTCAGTTATACAGTAAAAGAAGCATTGAAGTCTGCTCCTAAATGTTGTTGCATTAATGATGTTTATATAACTAGTAAAGCATAGACACCAGCAAAGCACAGTGCAACAAGGACATTGGGACAACGATAGGCATGGTGCAGCAGTGGCACCATGTACATCAATGATGAACACTGGGACAGCAGCTGCATGAGGACCAGCATTGTGATGATGGGTGCATTACAGTGTAACACAGTGAGCTACAGCACATGGACAAGATACAACACCATGATAGGAGAAGGAGTCACCTTGGAGAATCAGTTGAAGCAACATGTCTTCAACTGATCTCATATAGATATAGAAAGTCAAAGTGTTGACTTCTGTTGTAAATGTTCTCTCTCTCTCTTTCTCTGCTGAACTTTGAAGATAAAAGAAGATTTGATCAAAGGGTTTCCCCACACATTGTGGGGTTTGTCCCTGGCTCGCGCCATATCTTGTGTCCTCTTGGCTTGGCTTGTCTTCTGCGTTTTATATTTATGTTTATCTGCAGTTTATCGTAATGCTAATGTGATGCTAACTGTGAAAATTTAAATAAATTGCTCTAGCATAGAACATACCTAAACTTAACATGGTATCAGAGTTGAGGTGAAGACAATG
>APFE031024839.1:3842-41023 GCA_000404065.3 Pinus taeda | reverse complement strand
ATTATTTATGGTTGGAAATAAAAGAAAATTACTGTAAATAATGTTTTTTAAACAATGTAGAGGAAATGACAAAGTTCTAGAGTGAAAAGGCTTACTTGGATGGCTGTAGAACTTGTTGTAAATTGCAGATCCAGCTTGGTACAACCTTATAAATCCATGAATCTGGCATGCCAATGTTTAGATACAAGTGTAAAAGTAGTATGCAATGAAACTTGTATCCTATGTTTGTAAGATCTGTCAATTAAATCATTTATCTCCAAGATTTTAGCTTGCTAAAAGATTAAATCAAGAAAAACCAGCTGTAATATCCCTACTTAGCAAATACAGTGATAAACAAAGCAAAAACTGATACAAACACACAAAATTCAGAAATATAAGTAGACACCCAGAAAATCTCCAAAATTACCATCCAGCTGAGCCATTTTATTTAATATATGGAGTAATGGTACAATGGGTATGGAAAGAATGCACCTGGGCTTACCACAATGGCAAGCTAGACAAGCCCTAGGTCAGAAAATACAATGCCTAGATGTGGGAATGTGGTGCCCTAAATATGCCCTACGCTGCCCTGGAGAACTACTCTCTCTGCTGGAAAGAAACTGCTGAAAGTCCCTCCTCTGGCGCTCAGAAAATTCTGCAAAATTAGCCCGTGCTCCCCTCAATAAATTATAAACCCACCAAAACCCAGAAAGGGTTTGGTGTAGTTTTGACCTCTGAAAATGACTCTCAAATACCATGCCTTCCTCACTCGCTAGAAAACACGGCCTACTTGGAGATTCACTGTAGCTGTTGATTTTTGGTAGTATCGGATATGCTCTAGCCATGAAAATTGTTGGAGAGGCTAAGGCACATGAGATCTCCAAGACCCATAAATCGTTTGGAGAAATTCCGCCCGGATGAAGAGATATTAAAATAATTAATATTTTTAATGGGTCCCTAACTCTAAACTTAGCAAAATTAAAATATTAATGTGTATTAATATAATATGGGTGAGAAAGTTCTAAATAACGAGGATCAAGCCAAATCTAATCTTAGCCGTTGATTAGGGACTTAATCTCAGCTGTTGAATCATCAAAAAGAAAAGTATAAGAGGAGGCTTGAGGGTCAGTTGGAGACACACCAAGAGAGATCAAGAATTCGATTTTCTGGTGCTGGGTTTGCTGAGGAAAACGAGTTAGAGATCAGTGGTAGTGAGGGGCAGTTCAACAAGGGATTTCGATCCAAGGATGAAGAATACATATCAGAGAGGCAACAAGGTGCTGGAAGAGGCAGCGCAAAGCCTAGGAGGGTTGATGCAAAGGCTAAGGAGGCCACGCAGAGAACGCAAAAGCCGCAGAGGGCTGTAGAGGTTGACGCTAGGCTAAAGCTACTGCGCTGAGGAAGTTCTGTGGGGCAGATTGAGAGCAGATCAACCAGGAGAGGGTGATGCAGTTCTAGAGAGGGTCACGCAGTTCCAGAGGAGTGTGTTAGTGTCGGTATCTTCATCCCTCCATTAGAGATCAAATCCTCTTGTTGCATTGCATATTAGGTGTCTCGCCTAGTCAGCTGCATTCCATTAGGAGCATGGATCATCTGACGGTAGTGGTTTCTCCTACATTTTCCCTCATGTCCTTTACCTGCTGGCCCATTTTTACTCATCAAGATCATTTGCAGTCACTTTTTGTCTTCGAAATTTGCAAAAGTCTTTTCTAGGGTTTCACTGTCATTAGGTCTAGGGTTTCATCAAATAGGTTTTCAAAATGTCCAATAATAGTCAGCAGGCACATGAGGAGGTTCTAGTACCAATAAATTTCATAATCAAGTGCTCAGAGATGTATTTTTCCAAAAACAGAGTATTTTAGGTTTTACTTTATAAATTCATATAATTTCATTTCTTTCATATGTAAATCAGTTCAATGGCAACCCTAATCACTTTCCCTAGCCTCAGCAGCTCCAATCCCTTGCAAAGCAAACAAAAAACAAGTCATTCAGTTCATCAAAAACTCAAAAAAGTGAAAAGCTCAAAGAACAGAGTTAAAGATAAAGTCACATTGCAAACATTATTAAAGTGGGTTTTGTGAAACAAAAATCAAAAGCTCTTGGGTATAAATCATTCTTCTCAATTCAAAAGTTCATTTGCATTCAAAGAACAAAGTGTGAGAAAAGGAAGGCCGTGTTTGAGCAAAGTAAGTGAAATTGGAGAGAAACTGCCCGAATTTGGAGGCGCAGCGCACTGGGTGAGTGATGCGGAACACACAAGCGGCGCGGCGCATAGGGCCGCGATTCTTAGTGTAAATCTGAACTGGCGCGGCACACACAAAGGGCGCGGCGCGTTGGGTTTGAGGTGCGGCGCATAGAGCTGCCAAGCCCGATTTCTTCAACAACTCCCTCAAATCGCCCAAAATGCTTAAATCTTTCATTGTGCAAGTATGTCACCATCTCTTCGTTGCTAGTAAAGGAGTTTTTCATAAAGTTTATGGCGGTTGTGTAAAAAAAATAAACCCTACTTCCTTGCATCTCTCAAGAAACTATTGCTTAGGGTTTGAAACTTATCATTTTGCTGGCAAATTTATTCTTCCACTTCTTCATTTTTCCATTCCCTCACTCATTTTCCCAGTTTATTTCTCCATTCCCTAACTCCCAAATTCCCAAAAATTATCTACCCCTATCCCTAATTCTCATTTCCCAAATCCTAACTACAAATCCCCAAACCCTAATTGATGTCCCTAAAACTTACATATCATTCCCTAATCCCCTGCTTCCCTAACAACACCCTGTCCTAATAGTCCCAAAATCCCTCATTTTTTCCTCCCTCCACAGTCCCTCATATACTTTTCCCTTAGTGGCAGAAAATCAAAAAACACCATAAATTTCCTACTCTTCATCAAGAAAGCTCACTTACTAGCAGAGATGGAGTCTGATCCTTCATATGATCATGAAGAGGAGACACACAATGATTCTCCTATAGAGGTACATGCACTAAGGAGGCCTCATAGGGGTGGCAAACACATACGAGAGGAACCTACTACCCTTGTTGAGCTACAGGCCTGCCCTCTCGCCATCACTTGTTTCCAACATCAATCTTGCTATGAGTTCTGTGAGATGGTTGCTAGAGTCTAGTTTCACCATGAGTTGGCCCATTTACTTGTGCTTCATTTACATGATGGTCAAGCCACTCTAGCTGGTGTAACATTCACTTTAACACCAAAATCTATTTCTCTAGCAACCGATATTCCTAATATTGGAGAGCAATGGAACAAAAGGCAGCAAATTGACAGGCAACATTATGAACCATACATCAAGCCCAATTATTTGAGACAACTCAGCAGAGTTTTTCCTTTTCGGTACCTGAAACATTCTTATGCTCCTTTGATGAAACTGATAATGAAGTATTTCAGCTATGAGGGCCGGTTTTCCTGCTTATATGCCTACCATATCAGGTCGCTGATGCATTTTACTAGGGTGAGGATGATGAATCTCCCCTACTTCATGTGCCGAAATATTGAGAAGATGACCACCCTCGTACAGCACAAGACTCCTCAGCAGCAGTTCAACAATATTTACCATTTTGCTCTCATTAAGATTGTGGTCATCCATCAGCTTGGTTTGCAGGGCATCACTTGGGAGGACTTCATTTCTCGTGAGTTTTTCACAGCTCCTCAGGGACCTCCAGAGGCTTTGCATGAGACCGGTGAACCTTCATATCAGCATGAGGGTCATGAGACACAGACCGCTAGTATGCCGGTGTCTGTCACCTATCAGAAGGGCACTAGATGGTTGTTCGCAGCAGCAAAGCGAGTATTATCTCCACCCGGGGTGTAAGGGGTCTCGCTTACTTCATCAGCGTAGCAGGTTCAGGACAAAGGCAAGAGGACATTATAGGATGAGGGGCCTTCAGGTGAGCGGGAGACTGATTTCATTCTCATTGAGGGTGATGATACTGATGTGGGCCCGCAAAGCTCAAATCTCAAAGAAGTCATCCAAGAGCAGCAGGCGGACATCAATACTTTGTCCCTCAACTTGGAAAGGGCTAAGTGGATAATAAAGTTCCTGGAGCAAAGAAACAAGCAGCTTGAGGATCAGCAAGCGATTATGGAGTTCCAAAACATTCAAGAAAACCGCCAAGCTGCCAAAAAAAGGAAGGTGAAGTTCACATCACTTGAGCAAGAGATCAATGCCGACCGGGAGTCTTGGCTTGAAAGAGCTAATATCCACTTAGAGAGGTTGTTGGAGAAGGCCAACAAGGAGAAGGCATTGCTGAGGCATATGGCCTATCATTATATGGTGAGAAACAAACGTGACAAGGCAAGAATCAGGGGCTTGAAAGCAAAGTTGAAGAGGGCATCAAGGAGGCGAAAGGAGCATGATAGACTTCAGATATTGGCTGAGGCTTCCTTGGCCCAACACAATGCTTGATGGACAAGACTTAGCCCAAATTTCAAAAAATTTGGGGCACTTTTTGCATTTTTGGAATTTTTGGCACAAAAAACAGAGTTTTCTGCCCTATGCGCCGCGCCACCTGGCGCTCGCTTTTGATGGGAGCCTCCAAATGACAAAAACTCAGCATTTTTGGATTTGGCATGGAAAAATATGCTTGCCTACCAATGGCCAAGAAATTTGACAAGTTTTGAGCTCTCAAAAAGGTCAAAAACACTCAAAAAATGATTTTACTGCCCCTATTTTGACACACAGGAAGCAATGTTGGGAGAACTGAAATTTGGAGGGGCCAAATGGAGGCGAAATTCAAAAATTCCACTTGGGTCGGAAAGTAGACAGGCAGACCTTTCCAACAAGCACACTTGAGGCGAATTTGGACACCGGGAAGGCCTCCAAAAGTGGCTCCAAACAGGCGCTATGCATAGGGAAATCAGCGTGGCGCATAGGGGAAATTTTGCTTAGTTTTACCAAGTATACCTGTTTTTCGCCTAGTTTTTGATAGTGTGACTTTTTCTCCTTCTTAATGTCAAACTTCTGATGTAATTTAATGTACATTGATGGATCATGATGTAAATATGTCAAATTTTCACTTATGGAGGTAGATTCATCTATCAAAAAGTTGTTTGAAACTGAATGAATCAGTTCCCTTGTTTCTAGAGGCATGCTGTTCCACTGCCTAATTTCTAGTTCTCAGTTTAGAATTAGTTGGAACAACTCCTAAACTAGTGAGCTCGACCCCTAGAGGCTAGGATGAGCTATGGTTTGTCTATATCTTGTGATTTTTCAGTCACTAGCATGGTTGGACTTTTGAGAAAGTTTGGAGCTTCATTGTATACTCATATCGATAGTTTTGGCTAAGGAATAGAGACCAGGGTTTGCAACACTCTTTGGGATTCATGTGGCATTTTGTTTTGGTACAATGCTTTCTTCTGTAATTGTGAATTTACTTGTGTTATGTATGCCATTATTTATCTTGTTTCTTCTTAACTAAATCAAACAAGGGTAAAGGTAGAATCCATTGAAATTGCAGTGCTCTACCTGCGGTTTGCTTTAGTTTTTGATGTTTTCAGCTGTTTGAAGAGGATCCATGGATTTTCTTGCCCTCTTCAGCTTCTCACCTGTCTAATCCCTCCGTCTCATTCGATTTGAAGTGCCAAAATCAGTTGCCTACCTTGCCCCATTGAGATCTCTGCAAGACTGAGCCTCATTCCCTGCACCCAAGATCTGCCTTTCCATTAGAGCCAACAAAAACATTGTTTTAGTCAATCAAACTCCTTACACACATACCTAGCCTAAAATCAGTCAGCATATCAGTCATCTCAAGCCCTTATCGATCATATTTGGCTAAGGTTGACTAGGAGAGAGCCCTCTCCTGACCTGGTAGGGCTAGCTACCAGGTTAAGCGTGGTTTGATGTTGGCCCTGGATCCTACTTTTCTTAGCCAGAGGTAGATTTAGGCTCTAACATAGTGGCGACTTCGCTGGGGAAGAAAAGTTTATTTGTTTGTTAGTGTTCTTTGCTTTATAAACTACAGACGGAGCCTGAAGTTAGCCAAGTAGCCTTCGAATTGCACATTGCTTTGTGAGTGCATAAGTAGATAAAAGTTGCTTCAGTCAATCTCCGGTCTAGTTTTATGAACTGAACATCTGACTTGCAAATTTCCCTAGTAACTTGTATCAAGTTCAGATTTGATTGTTGATGGTGGACAACGATCAGACACCGGAAAGGCTGAAATCATTCACTTGACGATTCCAAATCATTTTCGAGATCAGATCCAAGGACTCCACTGGAGGATGAACCTGATCAGCAGAAACATGAAAGGACAATATGGACAGATTAGGCATTCAAGTTGGAATTTCATCCAAGACATTTTGTTCTTTGTTATAAATCATTTCTTCTCTTTTCCCGAGAATGTCAAGGAGCCTTTGCAAAGTATACTATGTTTGAGAAGAGTTTCTTGGCCTGCATTTGATTCCTTCCCTTTGAAGATTGTAAATACCAAAGATTTGCATGCCTTTGAGCTTGATCAAGACCCTTCTTCTGAATCTTGTGATGACCGTCTTCAAAGTGATGAGCCCCAAGAGGCCAAGACTGATTCTATACCTTCTATACATACCCCTATACCTTGTAAAATTCCAGATCGATACAAGCCTCTGATTTTACCTCCTATATCCCATGCTTTCCCTAAAAATCATGATCTATATCTACCAAGATTTGATGGTGAACGCGACAATATCACTGCGGAGAGACATGTATTGAATTTTGAGTCCTTTTTTGACCTTTTTGAAGTTGATGAAGAAGATGTTAGTATTAGGCTTTTTGCTCTTTCTTTGCAAGGCAAAGTCAAGAGTTGGTTCAAAACCTTGCCTGATGCGAGCATCTCAGATTTCCAGCAGTTCGTCAAAGTTTTCCTCGACAGGTGGGTGGTAAGACAAAACCCTTTCTTGATTATAGAAGAGTATAACCAGCTGAAAAGACAGCCAGGGGAGACAATACAACAATTTTCTGCCAGATTTAACCAAGTTTATTATTCGATGCCGGTTAATATAAGATCATCTCTCTTGCACTACGTGGGTGCCTTTGATCCGGAAATGGAGTTTTAGCTGAGAGAAAGGAACCTTGCAACACTTGAAGAGATGCAAAACAGTGCAGTAGATGTAGAGGCTCATTTGTTGATCCGAAGGGCAAAGTTGAAGGAAGAAGAGATGAAAAACATAGATCCGGAGGAATTGACATCTCTAGAGGTAAATCTTGACATTTTGGCAAGTGCAGTGGAAGAGATGATGCAAAGGATCACCACAAGGAATGAGTATAGTGTTCAAGCCCATCGCTCGTTGATTGAAGAAGAACAAATGGCTGCTCCAAAACATTTTCTTTCTTATCCCAGTTGTCATAGATTTGATAATGATTGTTTTACAGATCATCTTGGAGAAGAGAGATCTGTTGATATGACATGTATGCTTGATGATGTGTTTTATACTGATGATTTGCCTCAGTTTGATCAGTATGATGATGATTATGTTCTCCAAACAGAAGCTAATCTTGCAGACAAACAAGCAGCTAGCTTGTGGGAGGAGGAAGTTCATTTTCAGCAGCTCGAATACAATGTTCAACCATCATATATCAACTATGGAAATGACGAGGAAAGTGTAGCAAATTTCGAAGTGAAGGATCTTTACCTTTTTGTTTTGCTTCATTTCAGTTTATCAGAGACAACATTCATGTAATCAGAAATCAACTGTCGACAAGTCTTGATTTGGACCATCTTGAGGGCAATGAAAACCTTGTTCAAGACTTCTCATATCCAGATTTGCAACCCCCGAATACCATTGATTGTCAAGTTGCAGATGAAGACTTGGAAGCTGGCACATACGATCAAATGATGCAAGATGATTCTGTACCTTTCTGTTTTGAATCATTTCAGTTTCTGAAGGGAAAACTGCATAGTATATCTTCAAATGAGCAGCTTGTAGAAAGTCATGCAATCTCATCGGAAACAATAGAAAATGGGTTGCAACAATCTTTTCAAGTTTTTCACGATCCAATAGCTAATGTGTTGGATGATGTCTGCAGTCAAAGTCCTCCTATCTGTGAGCTTGACAAAAGTATTGATACAAACTTGATCTGGCAGCAGGTTTCTTTGTCATTTTCAGCAGTAGTCTCGTTGCAAAGCTCAGATCAAAGTTTGCATTCCTGGTATGAAGAGAAGAGAAGTAATCCATTGGATGAGCCAAGTCCCAGTGTGCATGAATTTCGAGATCCTTATGTAGTGTTTTTGGAGGCGGATAGAGAATCCATAGTATTCAACGGATCTGTTCACAAGTTTTCATGGGAGTTGCCTTTCTGTAGTTCTCCCTTGTTGTTCATAAGCAAGCACTTGCGGAGAATTCAAACAGCAGCCGGAATACTTACTTGGTTGCATTGGTTATTTCATTTCACTTGATCAGGTGATGAATGAAATTGTTAGAGTAGGTTTTGATGAATAAGCTCTACTTTGAGCATCATTTCCAGTTTGTCGGTTGTGTTTAAGTATCGAGTCAGTTTTTAGTTGAGTGAGAGTCAATTTGTGTTGTCGAGTCATCAGTTCTCAATCATGCATTTTAGCTTGAGTTTTTGACTCCCTTGCCCAATGGATGAAGGCACTGTCTGCTTTCCAAAGATCTGTAGTTCTTGGCACCTCCAAGGAGCTACCATCCCCATTGGAGCCAATGTTAGTGTCGGTATCTTCATCCCTCCGTCAGAGATCAAATCCTCTTGTTGCATTGCATATTAGGTGTCCCGCCCAGTCAGCTGCATTCCATTAGGAGCATGGATCATCTGACGGTAGTGGTTTCTCCTACATTTTCCCTCATGTCCTTTACTTGCTAGCCCATTTTTACTCATCAAGATCATTTGCAATCACTTTTTGTCTTCAGATTTTGCAAAAGTTTTTTCTAGTGTTTCACTGTCATTAGGTCTAGGGTTTCATCAAATAGGTTTTCAAAATGTCCAATAACAGTCAGTAGGCACATGAGGAGGTTTCAGTACCAATAAATTTCACAATCAAGTGCTCAAAGATGTATTTTTCCTCAAAACTCAGTTTTGAGGAAAAACAGAGTATTTTAGGCTTTATTGTATAAATTCATGTAATTTCATTTCTTTCATATGTAAATCAGTTCAATGGCAACCCTGGTCACTTTCCCTAGCCTCAGAAGCTCCAATCCCCTACAAAGCAAACAAAAAACAAGTCATTCAGTTCATCAAAAACTCAAAAAAGTGAAAAGCTCAAAAAGCAGAGTTAAAGATAAAGTTACATTGCAAACATTATTAAAGTGGGTTTTGTGAAACAAAAATCAAAAGCTCTTGGGTATAAATCATTCATCTCAATTCAAAAGTTCATTTGCATTCAAAGAACAAAGTGTGAGCAAAGGAAGGCCGTGTTTGAGAAAAGCAAGTGAAATTGGAGAGAAAATGCCAAATTCGGAGGCGTGGCGCACTGGGTAAGTGGCGCGACGCACACAAGTGGCGCAGCGCACTAGGTGAGTGGCGCGGCGCATAGGGCCGCGATTCTTAGTGTAAATCTGAACTGGCGAGTGCGCACAACGGGTGCGGCGCATTAGGTTTGAGGCACGGTGCATAGAGCTGCCAAGCCCGATTTCTTCAACAACTCCCTCAAATCGCCCAAAACGCTTAAATCTTTCATTGTGCAAGTAAGTCACCATCTCTTCATTGCTAGTAAAGGAGTTTTTCATAAAGTTTATGGCGGCTGTGTAAAGAAAAATCAAACCCTACTTCCCTGCATCTCTCAAGAAACTATTGCTTAGGGTTTGAAACTTATCATTTTGCTGCCAAATTTATTCTTCCACTTCTTCATTTTTCCTCTCCCTCACTCATTTTCCCAGTTTATGTCCCCATTCCCTAACTTCCATATTCCCAAAAATCATCTACCCCTATCCCCAATTCTCATTTCCCAAATCCTAACTACAAATCCCCAAACCCTAATTGTTGTCCCTAAAACTTACATATCATTCCCTAATCTCGTGTTTCCCTAACAACACCCTGTCCTAATAGTCCCAAAATCCCTCATTTTTTCCTCCCTCCACAATCCCTCATATACTTTTCCCTTAGTGGCAGAAAATAAAAAAACACCATAAATTTCCTACTCTTCATTAAGAAAGCTCACTTACTAGCAAAGATGGAGTCTGATCCTTCATATGATCATGAAGAGGAGACACAGTGATTCTCCTATAGAGGTACATGCACCAAGGAGGCCTCATAGGGGTGGCAAACACATACGAGAGGAACCTACTACCCTTGCTGAGCTACAGGCCTGCCCTCTCGCCATCACTTGTTTCCAACATCAATCCTGCTATGAGTTCTGTGAGATGGTTGCTAGAGTCTAGTTTCACCATGAGTTGGCCCGTTTGTTTGTGCTTCATTTACATGATTGTCAAGCCACTCTAGCTGGTGTAACATTCACTTTAACACTAGAATCTATTTCTCTAGCAACCGATATTCCTAATATTGGAGAGCAATGGAACAAAAGGCAGCGAATTGACAGGCAACATTATGAACCATACATCAAGCCTCAGCGAATTGACAGGCAACATTATGAACCATACATCAAGCCTCAGGGAATTGACAGGCAACATTATGAACCATACATCAAGCCTAGTTATTTGAGACAACTCAGCAGAGTTTTTCCTTTTCGGTACTTGAAACATTTTTATGCTCCTTTGATGAAACTGATAATGAAGTATTTCAGCTATGAGGGCCGGTTTTCCTGCTTATATGCCTACCATATCAGGTTGCTGATGCATTTTACTAGGGTGAGGATGATGAATCTCCCCTACTTCATGTGCCGAAATATTGAGAAGATGACCACCCTCGTATAGCACAAGACTCCTCAGCAGCAGTTCAACAATATTTACCATTTTGCTCTCATTAAGATTGTGGTCATCCATCAGCTTGGTTTGCAGGGCATCACTTGGGAGGACTTCATTTCTTGTGAGTTTTTCACAGCTCCTCAGGGACCTCCAGAGGCTTTGCATGAAACAGGTGAACCTTCATATTAGCATGAGGGCATTGAGACACAGACCGCTAGTATGCTGGTGTTTGTCACCTATCAGAAGGGCACTAGACGGTTGTTTGTAGCAGCAAAGCGAGTATTATCTCCACCCGGGGTGGAAGGGGTCTCGCTTCCTTCATCAGCACAGTAGGTTCAGGACAAAGGCAAGAGGCCATTATAGGATGAGGGGCTTTCAAGTGAGCGGGAGACTGATTTCATTCTCATTGAGGGTGATGATACTGATGTGGGCCCGCAAAGCTCAAATCTCAAAGAAGTCATCCAAGAGTAGCACGCGGACATCAATGCCTTGTCCCTCAACTTGAAAAGGGCTAAGTGGATAATAAAGTACTTGGAGCAAAGAAACAAGCAGCTTGAGGATCAACAAGCGATTATGGAGTTGCAAAACATTCGGAAAAACCGCCAAGCTGCCAAAAGGAGGAAGGTGAAGCTCACATCACTTGAGCAAGAGATCAATGCCGATCGGGAGTCTTGGCTTGAAAGAGCTAAAATCCACTTAGAGAGGTTATTGGAGAAGGCCAACAAGGAGAAGGCATTGCTGAGGCATATGGCCTATCATTATATGGCGAGAAACAAAAGTGACAAGGCAAGAATCAGGGGCTTGAAAGCAAAGTTGAAGAGGGCATCAAGGAGGCGAAAGGAGCATGAGGCGAAAGGAGCATGATAGACTTCAGATATTGGCTAAGGCTTCTTTGGCCCAACACAATGCTTGATGGAGAAGACTCAGCCCAAATTTCAAAAAGATTTGGGGCACTTTTTGCATTTTTGGAATTTTTGGCACAAAAAACAGAGTTTTCTGCCCTATGCGCCGCGCCACCTGGTGCTCGCTTTTGATGGGAGCCTCCAAATGACAAAAACTCAACAATTTTGGATTTGGCATGGAAAAATATGCTTGCCTACCAATGGCCAAGAAATTTTGACAGGTTTTGAGCCCTCAAAAAGGTCAAAAACACTCGAAAAATGACCTTACTGCCCCTATTTTGACACATAGGAAGCAATGTTGGGAGAAATGAAATTTGGAGGGGCAAATGGAGGCCAAATTCAAAAATTCCACTTGGGTTGGAAAGTAGACAAGCAGAACTTTCCAACAAGCACACTTGGAGCGAATTTGGACACGGGGAAGGCCTCCAAAAGTGGCTCCAAACAGGCGCTATGCATAAGGAAATTAAAGCGGCGCATAGGGGAAATTTTGCTCAGTTTGACCAAGTATACTCTGTTTTTCGCCTAGCTTTTGACAGTCTGACTTTTTCTACTTCTTAATGTCAAACTTGTGATGTAATTTAATGTACATTGATGGATCATGATGTAAATATGTCAAATTTTCACTTATGGAGGTAGATTCATCTATCAAAAAGTTGTTTGAAACTGAATGAATCAGTTCCCTTGTTTCTAAAGGCATGCTGTTCCACTGCCTAATTTCTAGTTCTCAGTTTAGAATTAGTTGGAACAACTCCTAAACTAGTGAGCTCGACCCCTAGAGGCTAGGATGAGCTATGGTTTGTCTATATCTTGTGATTTTTCAGTCATTAGCATGGTTGGACTTTTGAGAAAGTTTGGAGCTTCATTGTATACTCATATCAACAGTTTTGGCTAAGGAATAGAGACCAGGGTTTGCAGCGCTCTTTGGGATTCGTGTGGCATTTTGTTTTGGTACGATGCTTTCTTCTGTAATTGTGAATTTACTTATGTGTTATGTATGCCATTATTTATCTTGTTTGTTCTTAACTAAATCAAACAAGGGTAAAGGTAGAATCCATTGAAATTGCAGTGCTCTACCTGGGGTTTGCTTTAGTTTTTGATGTTTTCAGCTGTTTGAAGAGGATCCATGGCTTTTCTTGCCCTCTTTAGCTCCTCACCTGTCTAATCCCTCCATCTCATTCGATTTGAAGTGCCAAAATTAGTTGCCTACCTTGCCCCATTGAGATCTCTGCAAGACTGAGCCTCATTCCCTACACACAAGATTTGCCTTTCCATTAGAGCCAACAAAAAACATCGTTTTATTCAATCAAACTCTTTGCACACATACCTAGCCTAAAATTAGTCAGCATATTAGTCATCTCAAGCCCTTATCGATCATATTTGGTTGAGACTGACGAGGAGAGAGCCCTCTCCCGACCTAGTAGGGCTAGCTACTAGGTTAAGCGTGGTTTGATGTTGGCCTTGGATCCTACCTTTTTCAGCCTGAGGTAGATTTAGGTTCTAACAGAGTGCGTGGAAAAGCTTTCGCTATCCAGCACGAGGAACAATCAGAGTCACTATGGGGTTGATCATCTAGTTGTGGATTTGCCGAAATATCTGTCTCCAGAGAGAGGTATTATTGCCAAGGATATTCTCTAAAGGGTGAGCCATTTCTGGCACCCTAGTTGTATTCAAAAATCTGCTTGATAATAAAACCCTCATAAATGCTGCACCGGTTTTCCCACATTGGGTTTTTTCAGGGACAATTTTCTAAAAATAATGGTGTCCCTTGTGTTGTCTCAGTTTATTTCAATTGTTGATCTGTATATTTGTGAAGGCTGCAATTGTGTTTACTTCGATGTTTATTGGAGCGTAAAAATTTTAATACGCAGAATTTATATGTAAAAATATTATATTAAAAAAGATGAATAGATAGATGATGTCTGATTACAATGGGGCTCCTGGCTTAAATACCGCCATGGACACCCTTTGGGAAAGGGCATGATCTTATGATCGTGCCCTTTTGCCTGACTAAACCTAAATTAAATAATAACCTAAAATTAACTATATTTTTTTCATAACATTGCCTTCCTCTCGAAAGAATGCTTTGTCCTCAAAGCATACGTAACGACGGATGTTGTTGACAAAATGCTTCATTCTCCCAAGAAGCTTCTTCTTTGGGCAAGTCCTTCCACTTGATCAGATATTCCTTGATAGTACGATAACGAAGCTTTCTTTCTCTAGTAGACAAAATACCTTCTGTTTCTAAAATAGCTCTTCGGTTAAATGCACCCAACATGCACGCCCGACTCGCCAATGTGCGATGGTGACCTGGGGGCCTTACACTTGGGGCCTTGCTATCTCCAAACATCACGTCAACAAAAGTCAATGCATCATAGCTGTACAAAGATTGGAATGGAGACATACCTATGGACATGTGGTACGTTGTGTTATAACAATACTTGCGCAAATGCATTCATCGTATCCATGCACGTTGATGGCCTATCACAAAGTTGCGTAAATAACCCTCCAGCCACTTGTTCCCAATCTCTATCTGCCCATTGGTCTGGGGGTGGTAGCTAGTGCTCAGAATAAGCTTACTACCCACCAACCAGAATAAATCTGCCAAAATCCTCCCATGAACCTCCTGTCCCGGTCACTTAACAATGGTCTTGGGGAGACCGTGAAGTTGAAACACCTCCCTGAAAAAGAGTTCGACCACTTGTGACGCTGAGGACTGAGTGGAAATAGCAAAGAAGTGGGAAAACTTGGTCAATCTATCGACCACCACATAGATGCAGTCCTTGTCTTGGATTGTAGGCAACCCTATGATAAAGTCCATCAGAATACTCTCCCATTCCCCTACAGGGATAGGAAGAGGCCACAACAATCCAACGGGGTGTATCTGCTCACCCTTGTTCGTTTGGCATGTGTCACACTCTTGAATGTAACTCAAAACATCTCCCTTGAGGCCCTTCCATGAAAAACGCTCCCTGATGGCCCTGTATGTTTTGGTGAACCCCTAGTGTCCTGCTAATGGGGAATCGTGGGCAACTTGCATAATCTTCTCCCTCAATTAGGAGTTGGGCACTAAATAAATCCGGTCCTTATAATAGATCACCTCGTTCATCACCTTGTATCGGTCATCCGTAGCTATACCATCAAGCAGCTCACATGCATGTCGGTCCTTGGAATAATCCACTAGCAACTGTGCCCTCCAATTTGGTGCAAGGCTTATAAGTGAGATAGTAGTCAGCCTCCTAGATAGTGCATCAACTACCATGTTCTGCCGACCCTTGACATACTCAATGTCAAAGTCATATGCCTAGATTTTTCTTACCCACTTTTGCTGCCTCCCCTGCAACTGTTTTGCTCCAGAAAGAATCTGAGGCTATTGTGATTTGTGTTCACCTTAAATTTGTTGTCCACTAGGTACTATCTAAATTTGGCCATAACATGCATGATGGCTAGCATCTCTTTGTCGTAAATGGAGTACAACCGCTCATGGGAAGTAGCTTCTGACTCTCAAAAGCTATTGGGTGTCCCCCTTGCATCAAGACCGCTCCTATGCCCTCCCCTAATGCATTGCGCCAAAGCACAAAGGGTTGTGTGAAATCTGGAAGTGCCAACACTTGACAATTGCTCATCACCCGTTTGAGGCACTCAAAAGCTTCCTGCGCCCCATCTGTCCATTCAAATGCACCTCTCTTTGTCAAATCCGTGAGGGGTGTTGCCAACTGTGAAAACCCCTTCACGAACTTCTTGTAGTAGGTGCAAATGCCCAAAAATCCCCGTAGTTCTCTCACGCTCTTGGGTGTGGGCTGGTCCAAAATGGCCTCGATCTTCTCTTGGTGCACCCTCACCCCATCTTCTCCATTAATGTGCCCTAGATAGAGCATCTCTGTGAGCCCAAACTTGCACTGGGACAACTTCTCATAGAACTGTTGTCCCTCCAAGATCTTGAGCACCTCCTCCAGATGCTGCAAGTGCTCCTCCCATGTCCTGCTATAGATCAGTATGTCATCGAAGAAAACAAGGACATAATGCCTCATCTACCCACGAAATACGTGGTTCATGTAGGACTGGAATGTGGCTGATGCGTTGGTTAGCCCGAAAGGCGTCACCAAAAACTTGAAATGCCCATAGTGGCAACAAAAAGCTGTCTTGGAGATATCGTGCTCATGCACCCTGATTTGGTGGTACCCCAAATGTAGGTCTGTCTTAGAGAATAACTTAGCTCCTCTAAGCTCATCCATCAATTCGTTGATCCGGGGGATGGGGTATCAGTTCTTTAGAGTCTTCTTGTTGAGGGACTGGTAATTAATGCAGATCCTCAACGTGCCATCTTTCTTCTTCACCTGGACAATTGATGAAGCGAAAGGACTAGAATTGGGCCTAATATGCCCCAATGCCAACAACTTCTGGATGGCCCTTTAAATCTCACCCTGGTAGGCCTTGGGATGTCTGTAAGGGGTTGTAATGACCGCCTACGCCCAGGGCTCTAGCTCGATGGTGTTCTCAAATCCCCTATCAGGTGGTCGTCCTGGTGGGATTTCTCCAAACACTGCTGGGTACCTGTGCAAGATGGCTTGAATGTCTGGATCGGGGGGCTTAGGCTGACCCCCAACCTTTGAAATCCTCACCTCTACTTCCCACTCGAAGTCCCCATGTCTCAAATCGGCCTCCATTCGGTGGGCCGAGATCATCTATGGTGGGTATGAGTGCATGCCCTCAGTACCACCATCTTCCCATCTGGCCTCACAAACACCATCTCTAGCTTCCACCAATTAGTGGTCACCCACCCAAGAGAGTAAAGCCACTGAACACGCATCACCACATTGGCGTCCGATACATCCACGACAAAGTAGTGGTCAGTCACTGCGTAGTTCCCCATGGTCACCATTAAAGCGGGGACATATCAGATACACTGCATGGTCCTATCCCCATGGCACAAGAACGGAAAACCCCTCAAACTCCTCGGTAGCGATACCACGCCTCTGAACCATATGCACATCAATGAAATTGTGGGTGGCCCCACTAACTACCAAAAGCAATGCACGTTGCCCCTGCACTGTGCCTCTGATCCTTAAGGTTAAAAATTTGGGAACCCCACGCAATGAAGCAAGCACTCCAGCTGGTGCAAAAGGTGCTCCGCTAGGTGGTGGTGGTGGAGGTGGTCCCATCGCTGCCTGTGTCTCATCGTCACCCCCATCTACCTCCAACCCTACATCATCCTCCTAGTCACTATGAAAGAAGACCTCAATGTAATGGGCCTTGCTCATTGTGCATCTGTGACTTGGTACCCAAGGTTCTTGACAGGTGAAGCATAACTTCCTTTGTCGAAGGCCTCTCTTGGTCTTCTCATCCAACTGCCCATGCCCTTAGTTAGCTCTCTGTGGTGGAGCCCTGGTGTCACAGCCCCTAGGAGGGAAAGGAGCTCGTGGTGGGATCGGTGACTTGGTCTTTGGGATTGCGTCCTGCAAATCCCGTGTGCAAGTCACGACCTCTAGTAGTGTGACTGGTCTGCGAGATCTCACTAACTGCGTAAGAGTTCAAGCAACCCCTCAACAAAAGTGTAATCCCTCCTGGCTTCTGACAAATCTAGCACCATCATGGATTCCCTTAAGAACTCCGAAATGTACTGCTTAGGGCTGTCGATCTATTTGAGCTATGTGAGCTCTCTAAAGTGGGCCTCTGGATCCTTCTCATCAAAGTGCTCTATCACCCTCTGTGTGAAGTCCTCATAGGAAGTTATGCTTGCATGCCCAAGCATAGTTAGCCCATGGAACCATCAATCTTGGGCTGCACCCTCCAAGTGTAAAGTGGCCATCTTGATGGCCTCTACCTCCGTCATTTGGCCGAGCTGGAAATATGTGTCTAACTTCTCCACCCAAGCCCTAGCCATGCACTTAGAAGACCCATCGAATGTGGGAAGGTACATCCTTCCGACTATGCACTATAACTCCATGCTCTACATGCTGGAAACCCATGTTCCTCTACCCTTTTCGTTCTTCTTGAGCTAGAAATAATCCTTGAAAGAGAGGGCAGCTCAAAATTCATCACCCATAGACTGTCATTCCTTGAAATAATCTCCCATGGGCATCTCATCATGCCCACCCTGCTCACCAGGTGTTGTGGGCAAAAACGTGGGTAGAGTAGTTCTGGTTGGTCTTGTTACCACTCAAACCAAAGGGCAACTGCTAGGTTAAGGGCAACAGTGGAGGCTTAGCCCACTATCACCATAGCTAAGTCTCTCTACTCTTTACGGACTTTCATCGATGGGAGGAGTTTTGTTATTGTAGGGATCACTTGTAAAGTATATGTCAATGAATAGGTGAGAAGTGACCTTGAAAACCTTTTCCTAAGGATGGAGTAAAGAATGGAGCTTGCTTGCTCTTTAAGCAAGGAACTTGGACAACTAGGGATAAGGGGTGAGGATTGGAGGGTTGATGGAGAAAGGATAGGCTTATGAATCAGTTTCTCAATCCCTATAATCCTTGGGAAACTTGGATTCTCAAATGGTCTTTGACAAATAATCTTTATTGAGAAGTGGGACCACATGGGGCCAAGTGGACCTAGTCCAGGTTCGGGGATGGAATGTAGCAACCAATGATGCTCCTATCCTGGACAAGGTGAGGGGAATGGACCAAACAAGAATACTTGCTTCAAAGGTTGAATTGATCCTATTGAGGTCTAGCCTTGGGGATGCCCAGGCACAATTCGATCTTAGAGCTAGGGCTTGGGATTCCTGGAGATTCCACTGTTAGAATTGCCTCAAATTTGGAGGAGAGGGAGGGGACCCACCAGCGCAGTAGCCTATAGGAGATCAAATTTTTTCCTTGGGTCAATTCCCAGGAAATTGATGCCCTAGGTGACCTAATGGGGCTAGACTTGGGGAAGAAGGGGAAAATGGTAAAAAGGGGGTTAAAATGATCGCCCTTTTAGAGGGATCAGTGCCTAGTTCACTTGGGGATATGGAGTCAATGGTAATGATGAATAAAAACTTGGTTTTTGATCAAGGAGGCCCGGAAAGTGAACTTCGTCCAATGTTGAGAGAAAGAAAAGAAAAGTCACCTTCAAGCATTTATACTTCAAATCAAATGATGCAAGCTTCTTGAGATAAATAAATCCCTAGGACATTTCATTCATATAACATTGGCCCATACATTAAATTAGCTAAAACATGCTCAATTCCACATTTCAATAATGCAACAACTAGCCCTAATTTTAGCAGTATGCAGCAACAAGAATAATAGCATTAGAATTTACCTACAATGTTATAGAGTATATCCAACCGGCATTTCGTTTGCTCAATAAAGCTCCAAGACAAGAGAAATAGCCCAAATCCATACATCAAAATTCATCCATCTCCAAATATATCCCCCAAGGAAAAAATGCGAAATTCTCTATGATTAGAGAGATCCCAAGTCAAGTGATGATACAAATGAGTGTATCTAACATCAATATATAGTGTCCTAAGGAGTTCGAATTAGCCTATGGGCCTACATTAACCCCTAATGATAAAATAATGTGCAAATAAACCCCTATTGGTGACAAGCCCACAAAACTAGCTCATAAATGTAAAATTAAGCCTCACAAAGGGCCAAATAATGATATGTGCATGTCGTAGGGCCCTCTAAAGGCTCAATAATATCCTGAAATGCCATATTGAGGAATAAATTCCTCGGAATATGATGGACAAGGGGGTGGCCCTTTGTTCTCCAAGTCGTAGACATTTGGTGCTCCAATTGGGTATGAGGGCACATAGATGACTCCATGGGTCTCCATATGAATCGGAGATCCTCTGCAAGGGCCTAAGAGGTTGAATGAATGCTTCCATGACATCGTACAAGTCCTGGGACCCCTATCAAGGGTGTGGGGCTCCTGTGGGGCCCTGCTGGGCATAATGTACCAAGCATATCATCATCATCGTAAAAGTGGATCTCTAGTAATCTCTGAGCATCCATGAAGATCCGTGGAGTGTTGTCTGCTGCTGTGGAGGCCCACGGTTCTCTATGCACACCCTGCATGTGCTAATGTAGACCTTTGGGCTTTAGGATCCCATATAGGGGAACCAAACCCAAATGGAAACCACCTATAATCCTGCATAAGATCCAATGCGTTCCTTAGGCTTCCAGTACTACGAGTCAATAAAATAATCGGGTAAAAAGCTTGCAAATCATGGATAACAACGTAGGCATTTTGTAATGGCACGCCCTTCCGTAGTGGGCTTTGGCATGTGCTAGTGTCTCCAAGCTCCAAAGGGGGTTAGCCATGTACCTTATTAGGTGGTTTAAGCCCTTAAAGGGGATAGTATGTCCAAGATACATCCCTCTAATGGGGGTGGCAAGTGACAAACAAGTGGAATGGAATAGGGAATGAGGGGCAATCCTAGGCCACATACTGGGGGCATAGGGGTAGCTAGATAAGGGGAAGCTCACACCTGGGTATGTAATGTATAGGAGGGAGCAATTGTGGTAATAGGTGCCTTGACTTTGATTTTTCCACTCTTCTTCATATACCTTTTCCCTTTTATGAATTTTCTTTAATTAATTGCTCGGGGCTCAGAGGATAAGAACATGATATGTAATATATAGCAGTGATTACTCCCTTTTAGGTATGGCGGTCCTTTGCACTCCAGGGGTTGTGACAATCATGGGTTCCTAAATAGTAAAGGAGGTTCATCTAGGGCCTATGGAACCAAGGTGATGGTCAATGTTTGGGGTAGAGCTCATATAATGGCTTTTGCCCACGTGCTAATTATTTTTGTCCCGACCATCTTTTGTATTTTGTGATACAATTTCCTGTTAAATGTGGCCATTTATGCTTTTCACATTTTCTTTTAATTGCTTCAACCTACGGGGCATCATTCTAGGCTTGACCCAAGGTGGGGGCAAGGGGATAGGGAGGCTAGCCCTATGTGGACCTAGATGGGAGAAAAGATGAATGGGGGTATAGCGAGTGGAAAGGGAGTAATATGTGCAGATAAAAGAGCAGGACCATACACCCAAAGTTGGGGTTTCCCAAGTAGTACCACCCTAGAACCAAATGGTCAATAAAGGAGATCCCACGGGACTAAGATCTGAGGGTAACAACCAAAAGAGATCAAGGTGACAGGAGCACAAAATAAGCCCACTCTTTCCGCCAATTTTTCCCATCAATCCATACCCAAAGGTATCCATGATAAGTAAACCCAATACTCAATTACCAAATGACAAGACATAGCTTTAGACTTGAGAGGCCCACCTTCAAACATACGATTAATATAGGTGGGTAAGGGACCACATGGTTAGCTCAGGTGGCAGAGAAATGGTACAACGAGCTAGTAGGAGGTCAAGGGGTTGTTGGCTGAGGCTTGTCATGGAGAAAAATTTCTCCTGGGGGTATCACCCACAAAGTGGTGGGTAACATCTGGCTCCAACTAGGACGTGATCTCTCAAAGAAGTGGATGAGGTTGCTCAAATGGGAGGTCACGAGAACTACAACAATCTCTTGGTCACTGTAGACCTATTATCTGCACATGTCAAAGATCAAAACCATGGGGCAACATGTTTTTCATGGTGTCTGATGATCACCCATGCTTAATATTAGCTCATAAACCAATAATTTTATTTTTATTTTTTATTTTTTATTATATGCAATCTAATCTATCATGAGAAACATCATATGCGATTAGTTCTAATGCAAAAATCATTATGCAATGCATCCTATCCTAACATGCATATAGTACAACGTCAAGTATCAAGGAAATGAGTGATGCAACTTATTTTGACCGGTTGAGGCCAAAGTTCATCGTTGAGTTTGGCAATGTAGTAATAGTCATCCCCAACTTTACCATGAATTTTGACGGGAACAAACTCTCTATCCACCAAGACCAAGTCCCCTACTTGTATTCTTTACTCGGTTTCAACTTCTTGCTTGGCTTGTTGTCATGTCCCTTCTCAAACACATTTGTAACAAGGTGTTGCTACACAATTTTGCATAATTTTGGTGAAGGAAGAGAACCCATCATTTTCGACTTAGGGACTTACGAGGCAATTCGACTTTATTTGGTTGCTAGTGGAATGTGGGGGCCACCCACATGGGAGTTCGAATTGGCCCATTCGAATAGCTTGGAGGGAAAGTCGAATAGGTGGATGGAGTGGCCCACATGAGGCTAGGGAGGCCTAAGGAGTTATAAAGAGGGAGCAGAACTCATGTTAGATTCATTCTTACACCTTGCAATCAAAATTACTTGACTATTCTCTTTGCTGTTTAGCTGAGTCAACGACTGTTTAGCCACGAATCTCTCAAGCGAGAGATTCAACCTCTACTTTGGGGTACCATCTGTGCCCACCCTAGAGAGACAGTTCCATAAGTATTTCAGGAATTCTCGGAGTGTGTTACAACGCTACCATTCAGCCACAACAGGCAGTGCGTATTTTTGGCTCGCTGGAGCATACACAATGGGAGTTTGGAGCTATCAGTGATCAATCATTTGCTGGGAGAGAAGCAAGGGGCCAAACTTTCTTGCAAGTTTGGAGCCAACAATGCCAACATCCCAGCAGTGCGATTTACAGTTCCTGGGCCTGCGCAGAGCGCTGTCACTAGGCTAACGTGGGAGTTGGAGGAAGGAATTGTAGAGCTAGAGTTGGTCGGGAAAGTAAGAGATCACTTGGAGGGCCATTTGAGGAGGATTGCTAGAGTTGGGAGAGCAGAGATTGACAGGATCAGTCATAGCAACAAAATTCGAAATTGGAGGAGGGCCAAGCTATGAAGGGTCAATTTTTGAAGATTGGAACCAAGGGAAACCCTTTCTTGGTTTTTCTAGGTTTTGGGCAAGGATCACACTCCTAAATTTATAGAATTTTTTGGGCAGATCTAAGGGGTCAAACAATGGTCCCAACTCAACCAGCAGTTAGAGGAGCTAAGGAGAATTTGGGACAAAATTCCGAGGTCAACATTTGGCCAATTCCTTCGTGGGTTTTTTTGGGTTTAGGCCAAGAAGTAAGGAGCTGGAATCTCATAATTTTTTGAGCACGGGAAGTAGTGATTCCAATGCTTCGAAGTTAATAGACAGAGCAATTTTTTGGGGCAACGCAGTTCAGTTTGGTGCAACAGTTGTAGCGGCCTTCAGTTCAACATTTTCTCACATGGGTTTTGTCATGCTTGTCCATTGAGACAAGCTCAGGTGCACCATTCTATTTTACTATTGTATTTGCTCGTGGAAAAGTAATAAAATGGCTCAGCAGTTCTCTATTTCTAGTGTTTCCATTGGTGCTTAATGTATATTTCGTTTTTTTGATTGCTGGATTGTTTGCATGCTTGTATATCACTTACAGTCTTGATTAGGAACATTATGGTGGTATTAGAGTCATAATCTTGGCTCAGCTTGTGGGAACGATTAGGATCAAACAACATGGCGATCACATGGAATGAGGTGGTGAGGATACAACAAATGATGATTGATGTGGGGAAGAAGTTGATTCATTTCTCAGTTGGGAAACCAGACATGATTGCAACTGATGTGGAGTTATTGGGGGGAAAATAGAGGGCATACCAATCATTGGGTCATGGCATTCAGGCATCCCTCTCTTTTTGGGAATTCTGTGAACTAAGGGGTATGCACAAACCAATGGATATTCAGTGGGATTTTGTAGGGATGATGAGAAGTATTAAGAAAAAAGTTGAAAGAGTAGTTGAAGGGGCCATGGTTGGCAAAGAGATAGTTGAGAATACACCCATTGATGAGGTATTCGGGGTTGTGACCGATTTTTCAAGTGATAACAATGCACCACAGGTTGGTGAGGTGCTGGAAGACAACTCCACTGTTGTTGAGGAGTCGATATGTTATAGCTCTGATACCACTTGTTATAGCTCTGATACCACTTGTTATAGATCTAACCCGGAAATATTATAGATCTGATATGAAAATATAAGACAATGCAAATAAACCCAGAAATAATATGAAATGATTCTTTATTGATCAAACCCTTAAGGTAGGGCAACACCATACATTCACTCCTTAAGGAAGGAGAACACTCCACAAGCCATATGCCTGTTCATACAATATTCCTTCACAATTCCTCCACTATCTTTCTTGACGTGGAGTCTCTAGCCTCTATATAGGCCTCATACATACAATACCATGCATCATTACCATGGTTTCCTCATACCATCAACTAATACCATGGGCCCCTTACATTATTATTAACTACTTGTGGTCCCTTACATGATATGGGTTAACCACCTTATTTATTACTATGGCCCATCCCCTTATTACATTATTACCTTGGGTACCTCCCTTTGTACCCCATATTATCCCCCCTAGGTATATAACACGATAGATACAGAGGCCTCCAGATCTATGACGGAGTTGCCATATGCCAGTCGCCTACAACTGACTAGTGAGCATATCGTGCATATTGGGTTGTCTATGGAGGAGTAGTCGAAGGCTCATGTCGAGTCCGTGATGGAGGAGGATGTGCAACCATCCCTTGGGCTAGCTATTGATGAGGGGCAACATAGAGGTCATGTGTTGTGTTTTCAGCACAATGCACTTCAGAGGCCCACTGGTGGGGTCTATAGCGTTATCAACCCACCCTTATGCGTTGGATTGAGGGAGGTCGAGTTGTCTAGACGTACCTGAGGGGGTGGATAGGTTAGCAGGACTGAGCTGAGCATCATACCACATCAGCTTGGAGGGCTTGTTTCTTCCACAAAGGATTACACATTTGATCTCTCTTTGGGATTGGATGGGGAGAGGCACTGAGCTCGTACTCGATGGAGCAGGTTAGGCGGTTGGATACGTCCATGGCCACATGTCAGCAGAGGCCATGGATTATCAGAGGGACTCGAGAGCCAGACTATTTTTGGGATCCAAATGGGATTTTCCATCACATCATAGCGCTGGTAGGTGATGGGAGTAGCTACAGGATGGATTTGATGCTTGAATGCAACCAAATTTTCAGATCTTCATCAGAGCCCCAGTCAGCACTAGTGACAAGATGGTTTGACAGGCGAGCAGACAGATTTCATGAGTTGTCTTGGCATATTGATGGTGCGTAGAGTCACAGGGTGACTAGCTTACTCTGGCAAGAGCTGGTAGGAGGAGGTGGCATCGACAGGCTATCAGACAAGGCATTGTATGGAGAGAGTGCTCTCTTACTAGCATATGGGACGTAGGGACTATTGAGGATAGGCACAGTAGTATCATTTCCGTTAGCATGTGGGGAGTCGGGTCGCTCTGGTCTTTCAGAGCAGATGGGGGGATGTAGCCCACATCATGGAGAGCGTACTAGCAGAGAGGTCGATATTTTGGCCCATGCAGGATATTGTGTGTTACAGGGTGGTATGACAGTGGGCAGTGGTACGCAGGACTAAACAAAGTTATTTCATAGCGTTCGATGTTATGTGGAGGGATGCAGTCTGATGCATACAAACCCAATTTTAGACCATAACACAGTGGTGTGCGGGGCTATAGAGTGAGGAGCAAGGGCCTGCAGAGGAGCATGGAGATGTAGGGTAGTGTGTCATAGAATGTTGGATTGCGCTGTGGAGTGGGAGTGCCTCACATCGCATTCAGTACATGCGAGGAGTGACAGGTACAATGACACATGCGGGACCCAGGCTAGTACAGGATGGCATAGCCGCACCCGAGGGTATCCAATGATGTATAGGGGTAGGCCATGGTGTACAGTGGCATGTCCAGGAGTACTGGGATGATCGGTGGCAGGCAGGGGTGTATAGTGCTGCACAACGAGGTCATGGAGTGTTGCCTCTAGGGAGACCCTTGGACGGAAACATCGGGTATACCTTTGGGTGTAGTTCACCCAGGATCGACGGGGACACAGATGAGCGATACTTGATGGTATCCGTGGGGACTCACATGCCTGACCCTCTTCTACATCCCTCACAGGCACAGTCGATTTTGCTATCGACATTTGCACTTTGGGCATGAGCCACGGGGGATGAGGAACTCACCCGAGATATTTGGGTGAGACTCAGCGCACTAGGGGGGAGACTTTTTAGCAATGGCTTTGGGTTGTTGCGTTAGTTGACAGCCACAGGGTAGGGGATGAGTTGATCATCTGCAGGGGTGGCATATCGTTCATCACCGAGCTTGTGTCTAGGGATCTAGTCCTGAGGGAGACATGTGTCACTCTTTTCTCAGGGCATGTCGGGATTGAGCATGAGCAGAGGATAGCAGTTACGACTGAGGTAGTTTCCCAATGTGTCTGGGCTCCAAATCTTATATTGGCACATTATCGAGAGGGCGGATGGCATATCTAGGGGAGATGATTGGCAGGGACGGGAGGGATCCAAATACCCTGAGTCGATTACGAGTATCAAATACCCATCTTTCGGTTGCATTCAGGGGGTAGCTCTTTGGCACACATGGCTTCCAGCGATCATCGGTACTAGATAGTGGCAGACACAGGGCATATTAGCATGCACTAGATTAGCCCACGATATATGAAGCCTATATAGTGATCACATGCAGGGACTAGAGACGAGGGCCAGGGGGATTCCATCGGTTGACAGGGCTATGCTGCAGCAGGTCTGGCTATGGGATGCAGGGATTCAGTTGATCGATAGATCACTAGTGATGAGAGGAGTCGTGGTAGAGAGTGATATAGTTTGTTCTTGGGATGATACATGGGGGTTCACAAAGGGTTTCATCATATGGGGAGGCAGACATTCTCTGTTGCTGCATAGGTTCGGAGTTAGATTTGGATGGGTAGGTCTGGGTGCCATGGAGATGCCCATGCAGGATGTGTCTCGCCTCTTTTAGTATTCCACCATCGAGTTCCAGGAGAGAAGGATACTGACTGCGCACGATGGGGAGTATGGCATAGTCAGTGTAGCGCAGCGTCAACATGGTGGCACCACTTTGGGACTAGCAAGGACATGGGGCATCACAACTCTTCATAGCTCAATAACCTTTAGGGATGCGCCGACTATTGCAGGGGGAGATCGTACAGATCTTCCATTGGGCTTTAGCGAGTCACTGATGGAGCAGGGGACTTCTGGTACTTTCACTGGGCAGGATAGTGAGTGGAGTGAGGGGAGCTTCATGTTGGACAGGATTGCTTAGGATCTTGGTATTGAAGGATTCTTCCATATCAGGACAGTGCATAGGTTAGGCATGATCTAGTGGCACATCTGGGACCTTGACACATTTTGCAGTGATAGTGGGGAGCAACAGTTAGAGAGGTTGCTTGCTCAGGCATTGCTTGAGGACAAGCGATTTTTGGTGCATTGGAAGAGCTTGCCGGATGAGGATGCCACTTGGGAAGGTGAGTACATTTTGGAGCACCCAGCTGTGAGATTGCTTGAGGGCAAGCAACATTTGGGAGGGGAGGACTGTCATGTCCCTTCTCATACACATTTGTAGCAGGGTGTTGCTACACAATTTTGCACAATTTTGGCTAAGGAAGAGAACCCATCATTTTCAACTTAGGGACTTAGGAAGCAATTTGACTTTATTTGGTTGCTAGTGGAATGTGGGGGCCACCCACATGGGAGTTCGAATTGGCCATTCGAATAGCTTGGAGGGAACGTCAAATAGGTGGATGGAGGGGCCCACATGAGGCTAGGGAGGCCAATGAGTTATAAGGAGGGAGCAACTCTCATTTTGGATTCATTCTTACACCTTGCAATCAAAATTACTTGACTGGTTCAGTCTGCTGTTTAGCTAATTCAACCGACTGTTTAGCCACGAATCTCTCAAGCGGGAGATTCAACTTCTACTTCAGGGGACCATCCGTGCCCGCCCTAGAGAGGCAATTCCATAAGTATTTCAGGAGTTCTGGGAGTGTGTTACAACACTACCATTCAACCACAACAGGGAGTGCGTATTTCTAGCTAGCTGGAGAATACGCAAGGGGAGTTTGGAGATATCTATTGATCAATCATCTGCCAGGAGAGTTAGAGGATTGGGAGAGCAGCAAGAGGCCAGTGTTTCTTGAGAGTTTGGAGCCAACAGAGCCAACATCCTAGCAGTCCGATTTACAGTTACTTGGGCTTGCACAAAGAGCCATCACTAGGCTCACGTGGGAGTTGGAGGAAGGAATTGTGAGAGTTGGAGCTGGCCGGGAAAGTAGGAGATCACTTGGAGGGCCATTTGTGGAGGATTGCTAGAGTTGGGAAAGCAGAGATTGACAGGATCAGTCACAACAATAAAATTCGAAATTGGAGGAGGGCCAAGTCGTGAAGAGTCAATTTTTGAAGGTTGGAACGAAGGGAAACCCTTTCTAGGTTTTTCTGGGTTTTGGGCAAGGATCCCACTCCTAAATTTATAGAATTTTCTGGGCAGATCTAAGAGGTCATATAAGGGTCCCAACTCAGCCAACAACTAGAGGAGCTAAGGAGAATTTGGGACAAAATTCCGAGGTTAACATTTGGCCAATTCCTTCGTGGTTTTTTCTAGGTTTAAGCCAAGGAGAAAGGAGCTGAAATCTCATAATTTTCTAAGCACGGTAAGTAGTGATTCCAGCCCTTTGAAGTCAGCAGACAGAGCAGTTTTCTGGGGCAACGCAGTTCAGTTTGGTGCAACAATTGTAGTAGCCTTTTGTCATGCTTGTCCATTGAGACAAGCCCAGGTGCAACATTCAATTTTACTATTGTATTTGCTCCTGAAGAAGTAATAAAATGGCTCATAAGTTCTCTATTTCTAGTGTTTCCATGGGTGCTTAATGTATATTTCATTTTTCTGATTGCTAGATTGTTTGCATGCTTGTATATCACTTACATTCCTGTTTAGGAACATTACACTTGTGATTTGGTCTTTAAAGGATACAAACCTCTTGTGAATGGAAACTGGGGGAGGGCTTCTTGGTGTTATGTGCTTCATAGTAGGGACCGGGTTTAATCACATGAGATAGGTAGGTAGGTTCTCTATGAACTTATGAAGGATGAAAGGGGTCCCATTGGGTTGAGGGATGATAGCATATGGTAGATCCATTTGAACATGGCCCTCAATAGTGGCTCCCCATTTTCTAGATAGCAACATCCCCCATACATTAGGAATATCGATGACAAAAATGTCAATGAGGAGAGATATGTCAGGGTTCCTAGCCAGAGAAACCTTAAGATCTTTGATGACACCTCCACTTCCATAGGTTTGGAGTTAAATTCACACACTTCTTGTATGGTTGGGTATTGTTGAGACCCAATTGCTTCATAAGAGTTAAAGGCATAATGTCTTTGGAAGCCCCTGACTTGAGCATACAATTATGGAGGTAAAGATCATTGACAGCGAAAGTGAGCATAAAAGGTTCGTGTTCGGGGTTACGATCGAGAATGTGAATGTTTTGCAAGTCTTCAAGTAATTCTTCCTCTTCAAAACCCAAGGACTTCTTAATTTGTTGTCCTTGCTCAAGAAATTTAGCAATCTCCTTTAAAGGGACAAATACAGTGATATTTCCAATAGCAACATCCATGTGAATGTTAACCCCAACATGTTTTCCGTCTTCTTTCTTTTTGGCATTTACTCCCTTTTGAGGGCCCTTTTTTGGTTCAACTTTGTTTTGGGAATCCTTTTTCCGAAGATTCCTTGAAAGGGATTTCTCTTTGGGAGGCTCTTTAGAGGGGAGATTTTTGGGAGGATTTTGCTTGGGAGAAGTGTCCTCTTTGTAAGGCTCTTTGGAGTTTGCGGGGTTTTTATTATTGTCTCTTCGGGAATATTGAACCCCTTTGAATCTTCCACTACGCACATTAGTGTTTAGCATAGTCTTCTCTTTCTCATCTTTGGTTATGACCTCATTGATGGGAGGATGGGTGTATGAACCTCCAAGTAGAATGTTGAATACATCGGACTCTACAAGGTTAGTTTGCTCATTTGTTTCATCATCATCACTCTCATCACTTTCACTAGCCTCATCTTTAGAGGATGAATCTTGGTCGACTATATTGGTTAGGGCTAAGGTATTTGGGACTTGAGATGAGCTAGGTTTATCTTCCTCTTGTAGCGGCTGCAACACCCTCCAAAATTTTGGCCTACACTTGAATTTTGGAGCCTACTGTGGATCCTATGATCGGTCGTTCCTTAGTCACTTATTGGTAAGCTCATGATTTCAAGCTCCCTTTCTAAATCTTAAGAGTCGTTGACGCTTTCATCTTTATATAGCATGTGTCATCTGTGGGCATGGGGATTATCACTTGTCATGCAAAGGGAATTTTGTTTTGCTTCAAGGGGAAATCTTTGTGAGAATAAGTTGTTCTCATCATATAGACACGTTTCACACTCATTTCCAAAGTTTCACACACTATTACACAAGTGTCATCATTATCCTTGCAATGTCTATCATCGGAGCCACACTTATGGTAAGTTGCTACAAAGGTTGTTGCATTAAGCGAAGTATGTTTTCATATGTTTGGATGGTCTATGTTGTATCACAAAGTGTTCAAGTGTGTGATTGTAGTCAAGTTCTATCACTGTTCACATTAGTTCCACTGATCCCACACTTAGCCAAATTTTGGAGTTTTCCTAGCAACCTAGTCTCATCCAGCTTTCTTGAACTGCGCACTACACATCTACAGCCCTCAAGCTTTTCCCTTGCTTGCTAGAACTGCACAATGCACAGAAATCCCAACCTCCCTTGGCATCCAAAACTGCGCAGTGGCTTCCTCCTGTGTCCTTCCCCCAGTCAGAACCCACTGTCTCCAGAAACTGCATAGTTTTGTCCCTCAAACATCTCAGCTGCCTAATCCACCCTACCTCCTGAAACTGCATAGATTTGTCCTCCTAGGGCCTTATCCTGCAGCGGTCACTGCCTACTTAAATTGCACAATTTTGTGTCTCAGTGGCCACTACGCAATTCCTTCCCTCAGTAACGACTGTGCAAAAATTTCCCTTAGTCTGGCTTGAGTTGCACAGTCTTAGTGATCAAGCTTGACCTTTGGCTAATTGAACTGCGCAATTGCGCAGTCATTGGGCCTGCTCCCCTGGCCTATCACTCAGTCTCGACCCAGTTTATGAATCCAAGTGCAGCGTCTTAGACTAGGGGTTTATCATATCGATGTTGTCTTGTCATGAGTGGATTACAGATACAGGAACCCTACTAGGCTATGGCAAGATGATCAATAAGGAGATTTAAAAGGATGACATGCTAGATGACTCTCAAGGAGCTAAGGAGAAAAGATAGTTATCAGATAAGAAGACCAAGGAACCCAAGGTATGATAGATCGAGACCACATGAAGACTTAATCTGATGCATAAACCTTTGAGGGTAGGTGTGAAAAACAAAGCACGTCTTTTTGAAATACACCTCTTAGTATAGCACAAAGGACCGCTTATCGTTGTCATATCATTATGTCTTCAATGACATGCATGGTTGCAAGCACTAAAAGTCATTCCATGTGTTTCCTCTAAGTGTCTTGCTCCCTTTCGCTTGTTGGATCAATTGTCGTCTTTTGGCATGTTTGGCTGTTATGTCATGTTTGCGAACCTTTTCTGGTGATCTTGAAGGTTGGTCTTTGTGTATACGAGTTGTCCTAGCCATGTAAACACCTGTCACACTCATACACAATGTCTTGAGCATTGTTGCACAAATGTCGTCACATTTGTCCTAAAGTCTATCTCAAGTGTCACACTTGTCATTTCTTGTCATGACACAGTCACTCAGAGGGTAATGCTTTGTTTTTTGTCCTAGTGGTCTATGTTGCCATGTTGTCGAAGTATGCTAAGTGTGTGATCACAGTTCAAGTTCATCACAGATTCACAAGTGCATCTCCCTCCCACACTTAGCCATTTTCTGAAAATCTTCCCGATCAGGCAACTCAGCTTCACCGGACCCTGAGTAAGATATGTAGTCTCAGCCCTCAATGATGTGACCTTGCTGACTTGAACTGCACAATGTGTAGTCATTGTCCTCTAGGGCAGTTGCACTGTGCAATTCCAGAGTTCAGCAACCATCCCTCTCCCAGAATTGCGCAACAGTTTCTTTTTGTCTGGCTTGAACTGCACATTTCGCACTTTCAGTCCTCAAGATTTTCCCTTGCCTGTTGGAATTCCGCAGTGCGTAGAGAGCCCAACCTCCCTTGGCCTCCAGATTTGCGCAGAGGTGTCCCCAATGTCCTCCCTCAGCCGAAGCTCACACTCCTCAAGAACTGCGCTTTTTTGGCTTCTAGGCCTCTCTGTTACCCAATCCTCCTTGCCTCGGAAAATTGCGCAGAACTGACCTCCCTTGGCCTCACCTTGCAGTAGCCACTGCTGACTTGAACTGCGCAATCCTGTCTCCCAGTGGCTAGTGCGCAATTTTTCTCCTCAATGAGGACTATGCTCAAAAGTTCCTCAGTCAAGCCTGAGTTGCGCTTTGCGTAGTCTCAGTGATCGAGCTCTCTCCTTGCCAACTGGAATTGGGCAATGCACAATAATTGAGCCTTGTTTCCCAGCCTGTGACTTGTCCCAAGCTCAGTGCATGGATGATAATGCACCATCTTAGAGTAGGGAGTTTTCGGATTGATGTTGTCCCGTCATGAGTGAATTGCAGGAACATGTACACTCTCAAGTCATGGCGAAATGATGAAGAAGGAAAAGCAGGAGGAAAGCATGCCTAGAGACTCACTTGTAGCTGAACTGACATATGTACCTATTGAGGGCAAGCAAAGGACACAAGTATGCAATGACCTCTCAATACCAAAGATCACTGAAGACTCTGTATCATCAAGCTATGCAGAGGAGAAGAGAAAGCACATCCAAGAACACATCCATCACTCAGTAGTAACAATGACTTGACATTGCCACCTCAGCGAGCCAATCCATGTTAGCAGTGTCATGTCAAGTTGTGTCATAAGTTCTCACATGCCACATCACCATTGTGGGCCATGCATATTGTAAATCTAGTGTATTGTAAAGTGAAATTCCAATGGAGACACATGAATATGAAGAGTCATGTAAGTTGAAAAGTCATAGGAAGTTGAACAGTCATGAGGGTAGTCAAAGAGTCACAAGGGGTAAGCATCACCCCTTTGGTTATATATACCCCCTCATTGTATGAACAAGAGACTTTTCACCTTGGCTCCCCCCATAAAGCATGGAGAGTTTCAGTCAGTTCTTTGAGGAGCAAGGAGTGGCTCCAATGTTCCACTACTAGGGCTAGTGATGTACGATGTAAATATGTGTCTTGGAACTTTTGCTTAATTACAAAAGCCTTTTTAGGACAACACGTTTCCATACATGACTTATGGATGTTTGTAAGACTATTCCATGAGCATTTATATTTCATGCTTGTTTTAACATGTACTAAGATAGTTGAACTATTTTGGTTGTTTTAGTGCTTATCTTGTTGGGAATGTGCTGTAATGGTTGTCATTGATGTCTCATCCTTGTGGACTATTCTGCATGATACTAGACAAACCTCTCCTTTCTTATCGGTTATAACGACCATCACATTTGCTGTGGACTATTCCGTTGGATGTCAGACGGATCTTCCCTTGTTCATAAGTTGTAACCATAGTTTTAAAACTCCAACTCCGACTCCGACTCGGCCGAGGATCGACTCCGACTCCGAAATGGTAATGACTCGGCCGGCTCGATTTC
Source organism: Pinus taeda (assembly GCA_000404065.3). Taxonomy (NCBI): domain Eukaryota; kingdom Viridiplantae; phylum Streptophyta; class Pinopsida; order Pinales; family Pinaceae; genus Pinus; species Pinus taeda. Next base: position 7,841 of record APFE031024839.1, on the reverse strand, counting down.
AATGACTCGGTCGTTGTAAAAAATACATTAAATATATATATAATATATATATATTTTTTTTATAAAAAAACATAATTTTAAATATTTTCATTCATGTTTCCAAACACACAGCATTATAATACAGATGGAAGACAACATATGATCAACGTAGGCTCATGAACCAATCCATTATATCAAAATGGTACCCAATGGCAATACATAGTCAACTGTCATACATGATCAAAGACTGAAAACAAAAAATACATAACCAAGGAGGCTAGAAATGGCCTCTACAACAAAAGTAAACTGTGACCAGAGTCCAGACTCCTGTACTAGTACTACTGGCTAGTAGCTACTGCCAGAGGAGTCAAGATCATGTCGATCAATCTCTGGATCATCATCAGAGTCAGACAGGGGACTCCATGGCTCCTCCTCATCATCATCATCTCCAACTGTAGCTGTAGAAGTGGTACCACTAACATGCTGTGCAACTGCAGCAGATGCACGCTGAGATAGAGTAGATACACGGCTGCGCTTCTGTCGTGGCGGAGCAGAGGAAGCACCTACAACTGGAGTCCTTGCTGGCTGTGAGACTGAGGCTGGTGGATTGGGATCTGCATTCAACTAAATAGCATGTTCAAGATCAACTGATGTCTCGATATCTAAATCTAAATCAAGATCCTCATCAGGATCAAACTCTGTTGGACGACTCTCCACTACCCAATCTGATGTTGGATCAATGTCTTCCAACACAATGGGATCTGAATCAGGTCTTTTGTTCAGCAAATGGTTTCATCTGAGCCAGAGGTTGTATTGGAAATAAACTAGATCATTTAACCGTTTTTGATCCAAACGGTTTCTCTTCTTTGTGTGAATCCTCTCAAAGACAGACCAATTGCGCTCACACCCAGATGCACTGCAAGTTTGACTCAAAATACGAATTGCAAACCTTTGCAATTCAGGACAATGGACACGAAAGGCCTCCCACCATTGTGCTGCAAAAAACATAGGAGTGTAATGAGTTAGCTCAAAAAAATTACAAATTATATCTAACTTTCAAATTATAAACGATTTTAACAAACTTAAAAAAAAAGTAAAACTATTAAGTATTTAAAAATTGAAATTTTTGTTTACCTGGCTCATTTGCTTCTCTTGCAATCTTTGCTAGGTTCTTCCCAAAGGTACCTGAGGCATTGCTGAAGGTTGTGACCTATCGGTGCATCTCCAGCTGATCAGACTCCAATGGATCATGCGATCAATGCAATCAATCAGTCCATCTCTGACCTCCCCTCTCAAAGCTCCTGACTCCTTAGCTTTATAATGATACCATGGGTTCAAAAAATACCCAGCTGCATGTATAGGGCGATGGAGTTGATTGTTTCATCTTTCATCAATGATTGCCCAAATGGGCCCATACTTTGCCACTCTATCCTTGTATACCGTCTTTATTTGCTCCTTTGCTTGATCCATAGCCTCATAAATATAGCCAACCTTTCCCCATCCACCAACCACAACACCTTAACTAGTGGCTCAACAAGCTTCACAATCTCTGATGCCTTTCTCCAAAAACTTTCTTCATAGACTTTCCTTTCAATTCGTTGCCTTCCAGTTTGTTAGACCAATTGTTTTGATTCCATTCATCACTGAAAAACATCTTTTGCAAGTTTCTATGGTGGGAAAGCATAGATTACAATGTAAAAAAATGTGTAGCAAATCTAGTGATGACAGGCCTAATAATATCCTTGCCCCCAGTGTGTTTCCTCATGAGGCTCAAAATCAATGTATGATTGTAGATAAATTTTGTTATGCTTTTGGCCTGATCTATAGTGTTTTTGACCCAATCTATTTTTCCAATATCCTCAAGCATGAGGTCTATGCAATGTACAGCACATGGGGTCCAAAAAATGGTCTTGTGTTTTTCCTCTAACAGTTTACCAGCAAGAACATAGTTAGAGGCATTATTTGTGATGATTTGAATAACATTAGCCACCCCCGCCTCCTCAACAACCCGATCCAATAGCTGAAACAACAAGTGGCCATCTTTTACCTTATCAGATGCATCAACTGATTTTAAAAATATGGTACCCCGTGGGCAGAAGACAAGAAAGTTTATGATGGTACGGTTTCTTTGATCAGTCCACCCATCTGACATGATGGTACACCTTGTTCTTGCCCATGAGTCCTTGAACTCTTGCAAATACTCATTAATGGATTGAATTTCTTTCTGCAAACGAAACCCCCTTAGCTCATGCATAGTAGGGCCTTTGAAGCCTTTTCCAGCAACATGTATGGCATCAAACATAGGCTCATAATATGGTGAACGAGCAGCATTAAAGGGGATATCAACATCATACCACCATCTAGCTATGTACTCACAAGCAGTGTCCCTCAATTTTTTCTTCCAATGGTCATCGAAAGTGGGCTGCATTTGAGTTTTACTAACTTCAGGACCATGTGCATCTGATGGAGAGGAGGGAGTGAAATAACTTTTGATAGTCACATCACCCTTTTTCATTCTACCGTTTCCCTTATCTTGAACAAAACCAAAGGAGGGAGGAACATATCGGAAAGGGTTGGATGTATCAGTTTGAGGGATAGAGGAAAAACCCTCAAAATCATAATGGGGGTTGGTAGCCATCATTTTTTGTATCTCCCTCTTCCTCCCAATTTCAACCTGTAGGTCTCTTTGCCTAGCCTTATCTTTAAATTTCTCAAAGTTGGCCAACAATTGCTTCCTAATCTCCCCAATTTCTAGTGAGGTACATGGGGTAATTTGGCCTTTAATCCCTACCAAGTGTTGTTCCAGCCTATTAATGCTCCCAGGACCTTCCTTAATTTTCCTATGGCAAAATTTGCATTACATTTGACTATCAACCATTTCAACATATGCCCAAGCAGGATCTCTTGCTCTAGGTGCCTTTTTTTGACTAGGAAATGAAAGCAAACAATCTGAAAATGAAAAAAAAAAAATATTGATTCAATGTTCATTTCTTTGACAAAAAACACTCTCTAAGCTTTCTAAATATGCACCTAAAATTTACTAAGCAAAAACAGATTTATAGAGGTGAAAAAAATACCTCCAGGCACACTCTGCCTCCTCAAGCTTGCTCCAAGAATCAACTCCTCAATGCTGCTCCAAATGGCTGCCCAAGAAGCTCCTCACTCCAGCTACAATGCTCCTCCAAGACTCCTCACTACTGCTCTAAAAACAAGCTCAAGAACTGCTCACTAACTCTCAAAGAAGACTCTCACTCAAATGCACAAGATTGTTGTGAGAGAATGAGAGCACTTGAGTGTGTTAAATAGGGTTTGGGAGGGGGAAATGGACCCCAAATGACGTTTAACTTATTCACACAACACCTTGGAGTCCAAACCAATCAACAATCACCAAAAAAATTCATAAAAAAATTGATAAATCGTTGTTGAACTTGGGTTACGGGCCACTGTGAGTGACTCGGCCGAGTCAATATGGAAACCGCTGAGTTGGCCGAGTCAGCCATGACTCGGCCAAGCGAGCCGTTTCATGGGCCCAGTTAGTCCAAAGGGCAACGAAACGGTTCCACTCGGCCGTTTCAGTATCAGAACGGCCGTTTTTTAAAACTATGCTACCTGCAGGTGGTGGGTAACATCTGGCTCCAACTGGGACATGAGCTCTCAGGCAAGTGGGTGAAGCTACTCGAATGGGGGGTCATGAGAACACCAATAATCTCTTGGTTACCGCAGACTTGTTACCTACACATATGAAAGACTAACACACGGGGCAACATGTTTCTATGGTGTCTTATGATCATCCATGCTTAGTGTTAGGTCGTAAATTTTAAAATCAACAGAAAAATAAAAATATGCAAATTTGATCTAAATGCAGCTAATCTACCATGAGAACTATCATATGATGTTAGTTCTAATGCAAAAATCGGCATGCAATGCATCCTACCCTTACATGCATATGGTATAATGTCAAGGGTCAAGGAAAGGGTGCTACGACTTGATTGGTTGTGGCCATAGTTCGTCGTTGAGTTT
>APFE031024834.1:0-15586 GCA_000404065.3 Pinus taeda | reverse complement strand
TTGGAAAATGACGCTTCCGCGCTCCGCGCTTCCGCTTCGCGCTTCCGCTTCGCTCCCGCTTCGTGCAACATTGATTCCAATGCACTTTCCCCCAAATAATAGTCACAAGCTGTGACTACACATGCTGCCATCTCTTGGAAAATTGGCAATCCCATAACATGTGTTATGAATATAATAAATCAAAATAATATATAAATAAATAATAATCGTAATAATGATTAATTAAATAAAAATTAGTTATTGAAGAAACATGTCCCAAAGGACATGACTATTTGTGAAGGGGCACCTTGCCTAGTATATAAGTAGGGCTTTCATTTGCAAACATATCATATCATATATCTTGTACATCCAACATTCTTATATAAAAATATTACTTGTCTTCATCGTATTCAAAACTGGAACTGGTGACCGGACCGATCCACCCATCAAACCAGGTTTCAATCCAGAATTGGTAAAACCGGGATTGGTCAGATCTCAATGAACGAGTCTTTAAAAAAATACATGACATAATTAATTTTGAATGAATTTTTATTTTTTAAGATTTAAAATCATGATTCCAAACCAATAGAGACAAAATATGCAAAGCTTGCTCATCTATATACCATGCAAAGGTGAATATATCAAAATGGCACCGAGTGCAATACATATAAGCAACAAAATACATAATCAATGAGGCTCTAAATGGCCTCTAGAGTCCAAAAGCAATGCTACAAGCTATGGGGCCACAAACCTACTACAAGTCTACATATTAGTAATCAACATGATCACTTCTTATCAATGATCAAACTCAGTTGGTTGAGTCTCAAACTTATGATGGTATTCTTCCCTAGTATGCCCTATTACCTCATTTAGTGCTCTACATGGCTTGACATGGCCTCTTATCCCAGCCAAGTGTTGTATCAACCTATAAATATCCCCTCCTTCAATAGATTTTTGGCAATATTTGCAGATCATTTTTCCATCAATCATAGCCCATGCAGTATCCTTGACTTTTGTAGGCATGGTGGGTACTACTCAGCCCAAACTCTTTGATAACAGTCATCAAGTCTGTAACATCAAAGGGGATCGAAATCTATCACAATGACTTATATGACTCGTTTTGTGACTTGTTTATAATCCTTGGTGACTTAAGAATCTATGGCTCAAATATATATACATCAATCGCTTGTTTTATGGCTCATTTAGTCTTGTAACTCGTAGAATTCGTAGATGTAATCAGAGACTCAAATCTAGTTTGTGATTTATAGTGAATCGAATGACTTGCTATGGTTCAGGAGGGCTCGCATTAATTTTACCGTGATTGTATTCTCTATGCATGGCTTAGGCATTGCATTGCATACTCTGTGGTCATAATAATTAATATACTCATGTTGAAGTTTCTAAGTTTACTTAGTTAGAAACCCTCCATGCACTTTATCTGAATTATTCCTACCTACTTGTTATTTTACTTAACAAGTTATTTACAATGTAAATACTAAAAATAAACACTAGCGCATGCTCAACATATTACAGATCAACAACTAAAAGAAACAGAAACAAACACACCATATGACACCATTATTTTTAGACTAATGTCTCTGGAAAAAACCAATGTGGGAAAACCGGTGTAGCTATCTGAGGGTTTTCTTACTAAGCAATATCATAGTACAATCTAGGTGCCGAAACTGGCCTACCAAACAGAGAATTTCCTTGGCAATAATACCTCTCAGTTTCTGACAAATCTCCTGGTTGAAACCTCGGATAATCCTTCCAGCAGCTACTCAGCACAAATCTTCCCCAAAAACCCCAGCATCAGCCTCTCTCTGGACTGCGTCAACCCCTCTTTGTCCCACACTGACCTTGCGTCACCCCGGATGGGTCTGCGTCAACCTTGGGATGCCCTGTGTCAGCCCTCTGGCCCTCTACGTTAGCAATGTTGGCCTCTCTGAGGCTCTACACAGCTCCCAGCTACCTCTGCGTAGCCCTGGCTGGCTCTGTGTCACTCTCCTTGGCTACTGTGTTGCTCTCCCGACACTATCTCTACCTCTTTGTCTCTCTTTACTCAAATGCCCCTCAGCTGCATCTCCCGATCACTAATTCTATCTCTCTTAGCAAACCCCGCTCTAGAGAATAGAATGACTAATCACTCTGGTGTATTCTCCAAGTGACCCTCAAGCCTCCTCTTATACTTCCCTCTTGACATATCAACAGCCGAGATTAAGTCCCTAATCAATGGCTAAGATCAGATTTGGCTTGATCCATGTCTTTTGGACCATTCTAACACAAATTCATATTAATACACATTAATATTTTATTTTCCCTAAGTTTAGACTCAGGGACTCCATTAAAAATATTAATTATTTTAATATCTCCTGATCTGTTTAGAATTTGCCCAAACCCTTTCTGGGTATTGGAGATCTCATGTGCCCCAACCTCTCCACAAAACTTCATGGCTAGAGCACATCCGATGCTACCCCAAATCAACAACTCAATGGCTCAGAGATCTTTGTATGGTGGCACATTGTATTCAATCCAAAGACTCACATCTTAAAAATTACAGTGTCACTCTATTGATCCTTGAAGAATCACGGTGATCTTTATGGTTCGATTGTATGTTCTGAGGCTCATGTGGCCCGCTCTAATCTCATCTTCTGAGTTCACAACCTCTATGGCTCTCGCATGCGTCTGACTTTATAATAGTGACATTGTTTTGAAGTTCGTGAGATAGTGACACATCAAGGACGAATGATTCGGATCACTTCTAAAGCATATATGTTACAATGCTCGTGGCTTGTTGTTATAGCCAGGTTACAGGGGCTTAATCTCTTATAGCTCAATTACAGTGGCATCGCTCTGTTTGCTATAAAATGTACACAATGTGTGATTGTGATGTGGAGCAAATGGTCTCGCACTTACAATGGACGGTCTCAATACATGATAACAATGACCATGAGAAATGGTTTTGATATGGTAGTCAGTTTTGGCATCATAATTACGATCGTAAGAATATGATGACATCACTGTTGTGGCTCAAGGGTTCTGTGTCACGCCATCACATTATAGTGGTTCTGAATTGCATCACCACTGTCTTGTTTAAAGCATGAGAGCTTCAGTCAGTGAACCTCTGACCTATCACGTGTGTTCGTGGCATACTAAACAATACCCTTAATTTGACTACATATTGAAAAATACCCCTGAAAATCACATTATTTAACCCCCTACCAATATGAACCCAATACACCTTCCCAATTTAAAAAACACTTGCATCCACTAAATATTGTAGGCATCCATTTTTTCATTAAAATTTTTCATACCCCTTTATATTTTTTCATTAACTTTGACCTCCATTTTTTATACCTGTCAATATAAAAACCCTTTACCCCCTATATATCCCCCAATATATTATGCCATTTTTTCCTCAATATATATCCCCCAATATGAATCCATGTGGTACGCTATTTCTCCCATAGTGAAGGCCCCGTGGTTTAAACTTTAAAGTATCATCATGGCATTACTAGGACTGTATGGCATAGTAGCTCGCGACTTCTTTTGTGTAGATAGTGGCTCCGAGTTATGTATAGCAAGACATGGTTCGACAATAATATTTATAGCAGTTATGAAAAAGCTGACTTATTGTGCATTAACTCTCTTTAAACTGGCTTGCAAATGTTAGAGAATGGCATTACAATGGTTTGATTTGTTTTTATGCTCGTTGAGCTATGTGTCAGTGAATTTGTTATGGCTTGTACAATAGTTTTGTGATACAAAGTTGACTATAATAACTGAAACCTTGCTGATAGTTATCTTGATCATATGTATTGCAATGATGGTCAATGAATAGTTGTTTGGATCATCTCCTAGTAACATGATGACATGGTCCAAGAAAGAAAATTTCAAAGTTAGTTCCAGTTTTGTATCTTGTGATAAGCACAAGTATGAGGAAATATAAATGAAGAACTTACTCTAGCTATGGAGCCAACCAAAAGGAAGACCAAGACTATGAGTTTGATAAAGGTCATCTCTGCAAGGAGTGGTTGAAGTCAATGCATAATCTAGCTACTAAACAAAGATCTCGCAAAGAGGAGATATAATAAAATGGCATAATGTGTTTATGAAGAAGGCATTCTAGTTCGAAAGTCATTTTTAAAGCAGTTCCTCATGATAATGGAAGACAAAGGTACGTAGTTTTACTTTTTCCTTTTTGCAGATGAGGTATGTATATAGTATGATTAGGTTCTTGCAGTTAGGGTTTTACAATTCCCTTATGGTAGGTTTTGATAACTATAAAGTTGTTAGGGTTTGTAGACATGTATAGTCTTGAAGACTATTTATACTTGGGGTTACTAAATTCTAGTTGATTGAATTAACCCTAGGAGTGAAAACCCTAACCCTAATTGGTTTTTCCCTCTAAGGAAACCCTAGCTCTTGACATCTAGGGTTTGTAAATCTAATTTTTGAAAAGATAATCTAGGGTATGTGATAAAAACCTAGGAAGGGTTGAATTGAATAAACCCTAGGTCTTGAAAGGTTAAACCCTAAGGCTGATGTTTCCGCTAAAAATAAAAGCCCTATCAAGGGTTAGATCAAGAAATAAGGGTTTGTAATTAGAACCCGGAAGTACACCCTACTGAGAAACCACGAAAACCCTAGATTGACAAAATTAACATCATGCTCTTGTCTTTGTATATTCTGCTTGGTTATAATTGTCAGTCAAAATTGTAGGTACATAATAAAGGAAGCAAGATGAGAAGGATGGAAGAACCAAGAAAAGCAACACTCGTGATTGTTTATGACTCCTTGAAATTGATGAGCATGATGAAAAGAGGGAATTGTAAGGACCCTAATGGACATGATGTTGAAACTTCTAGCTGATGAGTTCATTCCAGGAACACATTTATGAGTGAAATATGAAGCGGAATCTTGTTGCAATATGAAGATAAAATGTGCAAAGAAATATTGACTTCAGAGGGAGAAAATAACAAAATTTGACACTATGACTAAAGAGACTATTATAAGCTCTCATCTTAATGATCTACTTGGGATATGACTTGGCTCCCTAGTAGGACATATTGAAAAAGCCTGTGAAAAGGCTAGAAGGAGAATTTGTTTGATGATCAACATCAAATATGGTCTCTTGAAGAAAGAGAGAGAGTTGACAATGACAACTTCAAGGAAGAAGATATTGTAGCTTGTTGATTAGTTCGTTCCATGGGCATTTCAATTAAAAAGTGAAAAGCATGGAGAAGGATTTTTGTACAATATGCAAAAGGATGTTGATCTCAAAGTAAGTAGAATCTCGTATTTTGACAAAAGGCAATCATATTGATGATTTGGTATTGGTTATCCAGTTGGATATGGTTTTGTTACCTAGAAAAATGTTGCATAAATGCATAATGGCAGTTAAGACACTGTGAAATTTTCAACTATTGTAGTAGTTGGAAATTATTCTTCTAACTATAAATTAATTAACAATTTATTTTCCCACAAACAACGAATAATTCACAACTGCAATTTTCACCAAATTAAATTCTGTGGAAGATAAAATGGGAACTGAGAAATTGTTGGTGTGCACACACAAACTTATGACAGTTATTTTGGACTAAAGTCCCTAGAAAACTGCACACACAAAATTATGACAGTTATTTTGGACTAAAGTCCCTGGAAAAATCCAACTTGGGAAAACCGGTGCAGCAACTGAGGGTTTTAATTATTAAGTAGCAGTGAAATAATCTGAGTACAATTTGGATGCCGAAAATTGGCAATCTTGAGAGAAAATACTGGCAAAAATCTAGTGAGAAATTTTCCTCACCCCACAAGCAATCTGGCATTGAAGACTCGCCTCTGAAACCCTTCCACGAATTGCTCTGTGTCACCCTCTACGCAGGCTTAAATTTGTATGGCTTGGATCTCATATTGAGTTGCCTCTTCAGCCTGCCACTAAATCTGGAAACATTCCTCCCAGTCTCTGCGAAATCTTCCTGCCTCCAGAACTTTGAAACGACTTCCGAATTTGCAAATCGAACTGCTTGTTAGAGGCTTCTGCACAGTTCTTGCACAACCTCTTTGTGGTTATTTTTGCTTCTTAGAGGCTTCTGCACAATGCTTCTGCAACCTCTCTGTGGCTATTCCTGCCTCTCTGCAATGTACTCTTTAGAACTGGAAAAACCTTCCTCCAAATCACTGTCGTTGCCCCTCTCTGTCTTTGCTGCCTTTCTTTGGCTCGAACTCTTGCGACAATTATTGTTGCTCTCTGAAAAATTGAATGCCCAAGGAAAATCGATCTCAAGTTTGTGTTCTCCATCTACCAATCGACCTCCTCTTATAATCTCCAGTTGGGACTTCAATGACCAATATTAAAACATAATCGATGGATGAGATCTAGATGATTCACACCTTTCTCAATTAATATTGATTAATTAACTCCTTTTCCTAAGTTTAAACTTAGGAAATATTTAAAAATAGGCCAATAATCTAATTGAGACACTTCTAGGTGGAATTTCTAGAACGATTTCTAGGTTATGGAGAGCTCTTGTGTTTTAGCTTCTCCACAAAGTTTCGAGACTAGAACACCTCTGATGCAACAAAAATCTAACAATACCTCTTAGTGAGGAAGGTGTTCTAATGCTACACTATTTCTACAACACCATGTCTTTGCATCACCCTCTATACACGTAGCTGATGTCTGGCCATTGTGATTGCCTGCCACTGCCCATCAGCCATTGCGCAACTCTAATGTTGCTTCTGTGCTACTATTGCTATTGCTATGTTGCTGTCAACTCTGCATTTGCACTGGAACGCTCTCTCATTTGTTGTTGCTACTACTGCAACCACTGCAATTGAGAAGCATCCAAAATATTGAATCAACTGTGTCTTTGTGCTTCATCTGTCTCCCGAGCATCTTATTGCTACTAGTCTCTGCACTGTCCACTAGGGAATCCGCGTTGTTGCTGACACTACACTGAGCCACTTGCTTTGTTGTCAACACTACATTTGTGCTCCTCAACACTCGATTACAACTAGTCTGCTACTGTCGCTCTGGAATCTGACTGCATCAACTAACATTGATCAATCCTATTACTGAATATTGTGGGCTTGTTACCCACCTCCTGTGGGTAGTATATATAGGAGATTTTTTTTTTCCTAGATGGTCCTCAGTCGATAGCCAACAGCCCCTTGCAGCCTCAGATAGCTCGATCTGCCATTTTCTCTGCCACTTGAGCTAGCCATGTGGTCCATTGCCCATATGTTATGAATGTATGTTTGAAGGTGGGCCTCCCAACCCTAAGGTATGACTTTTCATTGGTATAGTTGAGTAATTTTCCTTACTTGTCATGGGCACTTTGGGGCATGAATTGATGGAGGGATTTGACGGGAAAAGTGGGTTAAGTTTGTATTCTTGTATCCATTGCCCGATTTTGTGGTTACCCTTGTATTCTAGTCCTGTGGGATCTCCTTTACTAGCCATTAGCTTTAGGGTTGGCACCACACGCGAAATCCTGATTTTGGTTACGTGGTCCCACTTCCCAATACCACCTACATTACTACGTCTCCACTCATTTGAGCCCCATTCATCTCTTTTCCCATCCGGGTCCACATGTATTGGGCTTGGAACGATGCCCTGGATGTTGATTTAGCTAAAAAGAAAGTAAAAAGCATAATTTGGCCACTCTCAACAGGAAATGTACCACAAAATGCAAAAGATGGTCAGGACATACAAATTTAGCACGTGGGCAAAAGTCGAACATGACCTCTAGCCCTTTTGCATGGCCATCACCCTAGTTCCTATGGGCCCTAGTTGAGCCTCCTCCATCATTAAGAAACCCATGGTTGTCCCAACCCTTGGTGGGCGATGAACTAACCCACCTCAAGGGGGTTTCCACTGCTACATATTATACATCATGCTCTCCATCCTCTGAAGCCCCGTGTAGTTATGAAAAAAAAAATCAATCGAAGGCAAAAGGCATATGAAGAAGGGTGGAAAAATAAAGGTCGAGGTAACTTATGTACCACAATTTGCTCCCTCCTACATTCGTATACCTAGGTGTGGGCTTCCCTTGTTATAGCTACATGTGGTTTGGATGTACCCCCTCACCCCCATTCCATTCCATCATTATACCATTTGCCACCTACCTCTTAAAGGATGTACTATGAACATGCTATCCCCTCTAGAGGTTGAAACCACCTAATAGGGTCCTTGGTTAACCCCCTTTTGAGCTTGGAGACACTTGTACTTGCCAAAGCCCACTATGGAAAGGCATGCCACTATGAAGTTCCCCATTGGTCCCATAACTTGTAAGCATTATTACTTGATTATTCTAATGATTTGTTGTATTGGAGGGCAAGGGGACACATTGGATCTTATGCAGGATTGCAGGTGGTTCTTCATTTACGGCTTGGTCTCCCTATATGGGGTCCTAGCTCTCCAAAAGGCCACATTGGCACTTGTAGGGTGAGCGTTGAGAGCCATGGGTCTCTACCATAGTAGATATTACTTCATGGGTCCCCAACAGTGTTCATTGATTGCTTGTGTTTCACCTTTTGAATGAGGATGATGCACTTGGTCCACCATGCCCATGTGAAAATTCCTAAACCAGAATCCCTACTATAGCAACTGATGATATTTCTCCTACTTGTTAGATTTACGTGAACAAGTTATTTGTAGTTTCATACGGAAAATATTGAAATACATACACTACAGCCTTCACTTAATTAATTGTTATGCAGAAACAAGAGACTGAGCAAGAAAGAAAATACAACACAATAATAGTGTTATTTTTGGACAAATGTCCTCAGAAAAACCCAATGCGAGAAATCGGTGCAACAAATTTGAGTGTTTATTATTATTAAGCATTAGCAAATTCTAAATACATCTCTGAATATCTCAAGGGTTATTCAATTACAGAGAGAGAAATATTGGCAAAAAGATTTGCGAGATTATCTCACACAATCACTGAGAAAAATCCCGACTGATCCAGTCGCTAGATGAGGTGCCTGTGGAAGTCCTTGTGTTGCCTCTACGCAGTCCCTGCATTAGCCCCTTTAGGAACTGCATCACCCAGCCAGCGGATCAATTTTCTACCCGTAGTCACTGCTCTCAGCCACCCGATCTCACACCCAGGCTCTCGGCTTCTGAAATTGACTTTGCTGCAAAATTTTGGATTCTCTCTCACCCTCTACGCTGCCTCTGTATGGCCCTATGTCAGCCTCTGCATGAGAGTTGCTGGATCACTCTGTGCCTCTCTCTATTGATGATTCTCCTGCTAAGAAAATCTCTCTCTCTGGATGCTATCTCTGCCCCTCAACTGCAAGAAATCTACTTGATCAGAATTTCCTCCTGAGAACTTCTTACTTTAGAAATTCGATCTCTTGATCTCTCAGTGTGTTCTCCAAGTGCCCATCAAGCTTCCTTTGATAATTCTCTAGTTGATCAATCAACGGCCCAGATTAGATCCTAATCAATGGCTAGGATCATATTGACTTGATCTCCGCCTTCTTCTAGAACTTTCACCCACAGTTTATATTAATACCTTTTAATTATTTTAATTTCCTAAGTTTAGACTTAGGGTCCTATTAAAAAATAATTAATTATTTTAATAAAATTTTCTTCGTGTGGAATTTCCCAAAACGATTTATGGGTATTGGAGAATGCATGTGTCTAAGCCTCCCTGCAAATTTTGAGACTTACAGCACATCCAATGCTACTAGAAATCAATAGTCCATTCGACTCCACAATTGCACCATACACTTGGCGATGTTCCAGTGTGAAAATTCTATCACTGCAGCAACTAATTTACTTTTCCTACTTATTTCACCATAAGTTATTTATGACATTACTTCAATAAACATTAAAATAAATATTGTTACAGATATCACTCCATAATACAAAAATAAACATATGCACGAGAATCAACACATTGACACGGTTATTTTGGACTAATGTCCCTGGAAAAACCCAATGTGTAAAAACTAGTGCAGCTTTATTATTCTAGCAATTTTCTAGTACAAGAAGGTGCCAAACTGGCTTACCCACAGATAGACAAATTTTCCAGCACTTCCTCTGTGTCAGCCTGTTGAGACTCTGCGCAGCCTCTCTGGCCTTCTGCATCACTGCTGCAGCCTCTGCGTGGATGACACAGGCCCTGCTAGCTCTACGCAATCTCTGCTGCCTCTGCATGGCTTCCTCTGGCCCTGTGTCTACCTTTTCTACCTCTGTGTTGATCTCCCATCTCTTTGTTTTGTACTTGCTGCCTCCTGACTACTCTCCATACCACTGGTTCAATTTCTCAGCTAACTCCGCTCCAAAAATTGAATTGATTGGTCGCCCTCAGTATATTCTCCAAGTGACCCTCAAACCTCCTCTTATACTTTTCTTCTTGACAAATCAACGGCCAAGATTAAATCCCTAATCAACGGCTAAGATTAGATCTAGCTTGATCCATGACTTTTGGACCATTCTAACACAGTTTTATATTAATACACATTAATATATTATTTTCCCTAAGTTTAGACTTAGGGACTCCATAAAAAAAACTAATTATTTTAATTTCTCCCAAACTGTTTAGAATTTGCCCAAACCCTTTCTGGGTATTGGAGATCTCATGCGCTTTAGCCTCTCCACCAATTTTCATGGCTAGAGCACATCTGATGCTACCCGAAATCAACACTCCCTCTTAGCGAGGATTGTGCTCTAGTAATACTCCTCACTGAGTATCACCCTGATCATCTGGCATCAGTCCCTGTGCTGATGTTAAGCCTCCCTACCCAGTATCATCTACATTGCTACATCCTGTACTGCTGCCCATGACATTGCTACTGTGACTGTTGCATCTATACAACAACTCCCTCTGCATCCGTGCTGTTGTTGGTCCTTTCTCCCAACACTGCAACTCCCTCTGCATTTGTGTTGTTGTTGGTCCTTTCTCCCAACACTGCATCTGCACTGCAACTCCCTCTTCATTTGTGCTGCTAACACACTCATTTCTACTTCTAAAAGGGGTTCTTTACCATCCCCATATTTTCCTTGAAGTAGTCCAATTTTGACTTTCCAAGGGCCTTGGTGAGGATATCTGCCACTTGTTCTTCTATAGGAGTGTAGCTCAACTGTACAACTCCTTGTTGGATAGTCTTTGACAAAGTGACACTAGATATCAATATGCATCAACCTATCATGAAACACTGGATTCTTAGATAGTTTGATGCAACTCTGATTATCACACATGATCCTGGTCGCCTCCATATTTCTTCTGAATAAGTTCACCGGCAGTTTTCTAAACCATATGGCCTCACACAAAGTTGTGCTTGTTGCCATATATTCTGCCTCAAATGAGCTCAAAGCCACGGACTTCTATTTCCTACTGCACTAGGAGGTCATTCCTAATCCAATGTTGAAACAGTGCCCAGAGGTACTTTTTCGATCCACTGAACTTCTTGCCCAATCTACATTAGTAAATCCACTCATCCTGATATCCTTCTCCTTGGTGTATAAGAGCCCATAATCAACTATTCCCTGTAAATACCTGAGAACGTGTTTGGCTACTGCCCAGTGTGCCCTCCTTGGTTCCACCATGAACTGACTGAGGATGTTGACAACGTAGCAAATATCTGGCATGGTATTGACCAGATACATCTGGGACCCTATGAGTTGTCGGTATAGGGTGGGATCAACATCCTTGTCTTCTGATGCATCAATCTTCTTCCAGTTGGTGAGCATTGGTGTAGCCATAGGTCTACAGTCTCCCATCCCGAATCTTTTCAGGATTTTTGTCGCATACCTCCCTTGCCCAAGGAAGATTCTCCTTTCTATTGCCAAACTTCCAACCCTAGGAAGTAGTGCATTTGTCCCAAATCCTTCATATCGAACTCTATGGCTAGATTCTTCCTGCAGTCCTCAATGAGTCTGGATGATCCTGTCAGAAAGAGATCATCCACATATAATACTAAGATAAGCAGCTCATTCTCTACGACTAGATAGTAGAGATTCGGATCTGTGTCACTCTTGACAAACCCCATCTTCTGCAAGTAGCCATCTATTCGACCATATCACGCTCTCGGTGCCTGCTTCAGCCCATACAAGGCTTTCTTCAGTCTGCATACATGAGACTTCTTGTCACGAGTTTCAAAGCCCTTTGGTTGTTCAATGTATACCTCTTTTTTTATTACCTTGTTCAGAAATGTCGTCTTGACATCCATCCAATGGATCTCCCATCCCATTTGGGTTGCAAGAGATAACACAGTCCTAATAGATGTATACCTGGCTACCGGGGCGAAGGTTTCCTCATAGTCAGTCCCTTCCTTTTGAGCATACCCCTTAGCCACAAACCTGGCCTCGTATTTCTCAACACTATCGTCTGCAGCATATTTGATCTTGTAGACCCATCTTGAAACCGCAACAGATCTATCTTGAGGCCTCGACACCACCTCTCAGAAATCATTCACCATTATCGAGTTATACTCCTCTACCATCGCATCTAGCCAAACCTGATGCTGAGTTGGCTCCTTGAAACTGGCAGGCTCTCCATCCTGAGCTACTAATGCCTGATATCTATTTGGCTGTTTTCACTCCCTCTTACTGTTCCTTGGCTCACCAATGAAGTTCTTTGCATCACGCGGAATCTGACGAAGTTCCCTGCTAGTTCTTCCTTTGCCAGCAGGTGCTTCTGTTTGCTCCTCCTCATCCTGAGAATCTTCCTGACCTGAGGAAGAATTCTTCACTTCCTTTGGTTGAAGAGGCATGACCAACAGATCCTCTTTTGACGCCTCCTCGAAAGGCATTTCGCAAGATCTTCTGAAAGCTTTGTCCTCCATGAACTTTACATCTCGTTGTACTACTACCTTCCTACTCCCTGGAAGATAGATTCTATATGCCTTATCGTTCTCGCTATATCCCACCAGATATCCCTTTTCTGCAGTCTGATCCAGCTTCTTCCTCTTTTCTTCGAATATGCAGCAATATGCTAAACTCCCAAATATCCTGAAATGACTGACTTCAGGGGTCTTCCCAGTGAAGACTTTCTCTGGAGTAATCTTGCCCAATGCCCGATGAGGAGTCCTATTCTGAACGTAGATAGTTGTGTTGCATGCTTCCGCCCACAAGAATTTTGGCATATCCTGATCATACAACATGGCCCTAGCTGCTTCCACAATAGTCCTATTTTTCCGTTCTGCCACCCCATTCTGCTCCGGTATGTAGGGAGTTGTCCACTCTCTTTTGATGCCCTCCTTAGCGCAATAATTAGTGAAGTCCTTATCGACATACTCTCCACCATTTTCTGAGCGCAAGACTTTTATTTTCTTCCCAGTCAAATTCTCCACCAAAGCCTTGAACTCCTTGAATCGACAGAAAACCTCATCCTTGGTTTTCAGAAAATAAATCCAAGTTTTCCTCGAGTGGTCATCAACGAAGGTAAGGAAATACTCGGCACTACTGAGACCTTTGACGGACATAGGTCTACAAATATCTAAGTGTATCAATCCTAGTACACTCTTGGCCCTGTGTTTGCTCCTAGGAAATGTCGCCTTGGCATACTTTCCTAGAGCGCATCCCCTACATACATCATCTCGTTCTGTACTCAGATCCGGAACTCTTGTTACAGTGCTCCTGAGAATTCTCAGAGCTCCATGGTGCAAGTGACCCATCCTTCTGCGCCATAGTTCGTTCAAGTCCTTGTCCCCGTGATTGTCTATTAGTGCCATTGGTGATTCTAGTTGTAATCTATACAACCGATTACTTTTGATCCTGATCTGCACTTTCTTTTTCCAGCTCGGGTGTTTGATGTATACCTTTTCCTTGATGAAGTAGACGTAATAGCCCTTGCCTTGTAGTTGTGACACAGAAAGTAAGTTCATCCCCAATCCTGGTACATGCAACACATTTGTGGCATGGAACCGCTCTCCCGATTCTATCTGAAAAACTATGGTACCCTTTCCTACTAGAGTACACTTTGCCTTGTTCCCCATGGTGATCTGAAAGTTCGTCTTCTCTTCTCGATATTCTGAGAAACACTCCCTAATTCCCTTCATATGCCACAAGGCTCCACTGTCTATATACCATACTTCTGGTGATGCAGCACTAGTCATGCACCCCACTTCTTCTTCCAGCCTGGAAGCCAACATAGAGAAATTGAAATCTCTTTCTCTTGTGCAATCTTCTAAAAATTTGCGTGAGTCCCCTGAGGTAGATGCCTCTACATCGTGGTCTCGACTCATAATTGATTTTCCCTTTCTATCTCTGATTACTTGCTCTGATACCATGTGAAAATTCTATCACTGCAGCAACTGATTTACTTTTCCTACTTATTTCACCATAAGTTATTCATGAAATTACTTCAATAAACATTAAAATACGTACTACTGCAGATATCACACCGTAATACAGAAACAAACATATGCACAAGAATCAACACATTGACACAGTTATTTTGGACTAATGTCCCCGAAAAAACCCAATGTGGGAAAGCCGGTGCAGCAAGGGAGGTTTTTATTATTTCAACAATTTTCTAGTACAATAGGGTGCCAAACTAGCTTACCCACAGATAGAAAAATTTTCCAGCACTTCTTCTGAACCCAGCGTCAGCCCTACTGATCTCTGCGTGACCTGAAACCCTCTGTGTCAGCGTGTTGAGACTCTGCACAACCTCTTTGGCCTCCTGTGTCACTCCTACAACCTCTGCGTGGACGTCGCAAGCCCTGCTGGCTCTGCACAATCTCTACTGCCTCTGCATGGCTTCCTCTGGCCCTGTGTCTGCCTTATTTGCCTCTGTGTTGATCTCCCGTCTCTCTGTTCCGTACTTGCTGCCTCTTGACTGCTCTCCAGACCACTGGTTTAGTTTCTCAGCTAACCCCGCTCCAGAAATTGAACTGCCTGGTCTCCCTCGGTATATTCTCCAAGTGACCCTCAAGCCTCCTCTCATACTTTTCTAGTTGAGAAATCAATGACCGAGATTAAGTCCCTAATCAACTGCTAAGATTAGATCTGCTTTGATCCATGACTTTTGGACCATTTTAACATAGTTTTATATTAATACACATTAATATTTTAAACTTAGGGACTCCATTAAAAATATTAATTATTTTAATTTCTCCCAAATTGTTTAGAATTTGCCCAAACCCTTTCTGGGTATTGGAGATCTCATGTGCTTTAGCCTCTCCACCAATTTTCGGGGCTAGAGCACATCCGATGCTACCCCAAATAAACATCCAGGATGCCTCCCACTGCAAATGGAGGGTTTATGTCATCACTCAAACCCTTACAAATGGTTTACAGGCATATTTGATCCATTTGGAGACCCATGAGGTTGTCCTTGTGCCCCCACAGCCACTTGGGAGCACCACAAGTTATTGATTCGATAACAAGGGGCCAACCCCTTGTCCACTATGTTTGAAGTCCTTTTCTTCATCATGGCACCCCTTGGACTTCATCAAGCCTCCTCAAAGGCCCAACGACATCACTTTGTTGATTATTCGACCCTCTTGAGAGGCTTATCTTTACATTATTGAGCTATTTGGTGGGCTTGTCACCAAAAGTTTTGTTATTATCTATGTTGCACGGGTTCTCGAACCCGGGGGTGGGGTTCTCGAACCCGTCCCGGGTTCTCGAACCCAAGTACCG